>JAXIVD010000902.1:0-24918 GCA_036785275.1 Cancer borealis | reverse complement strand
GTAATACTGATGAAGAATATATGTAGCTATACCATAATTACTTGTGTATTAACTTATAAAATTAAACAGCAAGTAAAAGGATGTATATTAACCCAGAAGGAAGACATGCAAGTTGTTGAAAAGGAGTAGGGAAGTCATTTATAGGGAGGTTTCATTTGATATGATAGAGGAGTATCACAAGAGATATAAGCACTTGAGGAACAATTTAAAGCTTGAAAATAAAAAAATGTCTGTGTAACTGATTCAGTTTGTATGTAGTTGGGCCAAAGACTTAACTGACTTGGTGGAATGAGAGGTGATGACAATACTGAAAGAAAAAGACAACTTTCGTGATCCAGCTCTCGTATTCCCTGTCATTATCACAGCTTAAATGATTTTCTTTCTTTCAGTATTGATGAAGTTCATTCTCCACTGGAATATTTGTGATTTCACTACAATCTTTATAAACCTATGCTTTTATAGTTAAACACTCTTGGTCCTGCAGATACAGATCAGTTAGTAAAGACCATCTCGAGAGGCACAGAAGATCCCTGAGTTGCCTCATAATGCATGAATCAAATGTCTTCATCAGGTCTACATAGGCTGCAGCATCCCGTCGAAAATCAATTGGTGTTCCACCAGTTACATGAAGTTGCTAGGATACGGTCAGTGTTGACTTACCAGGTATGAACCCCGGACTGTTCACGGTTCTGTTGAAGTTGTTGGGGGGGCGTGTCCAGCTTCTTTCTGTTGCATACGGGAGTGAGACAGGGATGAGTCTTGCTCCATGCTTTTCAATACTTCAATGGACTAGGTTACTGGGCATAGTTATGGACCAAAGTCAGTGTGGAGCATCTGTCACAGTAATTTTTGTGAGTCCTGAAGGTTGTGGTGATGGCTCTCAAAGCACTGCAGGAGGAAGCAAAAGCCTTGCGACTTCAGGTCTCCTGGACTCAATAGTAAGTTCAGGTGTTTGGAGGCTTGCTAGATGAAACGTACAGTCTATTCATGCGTGTCGGGACCATAACAATGGTGAATCCATCAGAAGTTTAGGGCGGATTGATTGGCCACAGTGTTATGGACTTGCTTAACACGAATATCTGGGTTTCCAGTACCTGTGCAGACGGGACAAAGATTAAAATCTTTAGTCGCCTGGTGATCCCTTTCTTACTGTATGGCTGTGAAAACATAGGACACTTGAAGAGGCAAATTGATGTCTTTAGTAATAAATGCCTTCGCTGAATCATGGGTAATCGGGTGGGAATGACTTTACGTTAAATCTCAGCGACTGCTCTATGAAGACCTGAATCAAGGCCTATTACCTAGCATAGTCCACCAACGTCAAACTCGGGTGGTCTCTGAAAGGAGATATAACCCATAATGAGAGCAAGGGGGCGCCCATAAAGTTTGTGGGTGGGAGTAAGTCTAATCCTTCCTGCTGGGAGTTACTTGGTATGGAACGGATCTTGCATGGGGTTATCGTCAGGTCTCGGCATTGAATGGTGGGTGAGGCGAGCTGCCTCTTGGCGTATATGCCCCAAGGTATGTATATGTATGTAAGGCAAATTGGGGCATATGCTGTAGCTATGCATAGTTGGCAGGCACTCATCTCCTGTCATTTATAGCCTTTGAGCCGGTGGTGGAAATTAATCAGTTTGCTTGGATTAAGACCATTGTGACATCTGAGTATCCACAGTTTACCATCCCAGGCTCTCCAAGGTACCCATTATCTACCAACCGTTTTGGTGAGATGAATAGCTGGGTAAGATGATGCACCAACTGCCTTCATCTAGGGATCGGAACTTTGGCCAGCGGATTCGTAGTCACTGAGGCACCACTGAGGCGCTGTGCATTGCTGGGAAATCCTCATGAGGGTTCTTACGACGTTGTCTCTGACCAGTGTTGTAGAGGAAAGGACTCCATTCTATGGGCACTTTTTATAGGGAAGAAATGTTATACTTGGTGGAGGAAGAGTACAGAGATAGTGTAAAGGAAAGTTTATATGGCAGAGGAGGGATATGAAGAGATTTGGGGGGGGAAGAAAAAATGGAAAAAAAAAAAGTGAACAATGGAGAAGAGCAAAGGAGAAATTGTCGAGTGGTTCCTTGGTATAAATGGAGAGGTTGTAGAGGAAAAGGATTGTAGTGAAAAGGTGGGGTGCCGTTTTCTGAAAGCTTTTGAATTGATCATAAAGAGAAGGCAGAGAGAATTAGTCAAAAGAGTTTAAGGATTGAAGAATTAAGTAAAAATATAGTAAGGACTGAGAACCCTAAAGGAAATGAAGTACAGTGGTAGACTTTGGGTAGAACATCTCCCTGATGAACATTCAGGTCACGAGCACAAATTACGCGGAAATTCGCCTGGGATCGAGCAGTTAGAGTGACACTGTTTTTTAGGTCAGAGAGGAGGACGAGATTCGACTGAGTGAGATGAGGGAGAGTGAGAAGAGAAGAGGATGACGAGATTATGAGAGAGTGAAGGAAGAGAGACTGAACGATGAGCAGAGAGTCGAAGAGGAAGGAGAGAAGATATAGAGGAGGATAGACGACGATCGAGAGAGAGAGAGGAGAGAGAGAGAGAGAGAGAGAGAGGAGAGAGAGAGAGAGGAGAGATGAGACGAGAGAGAGAGAGAGAGGAGAGAGGGTGAGGTAGATGAGGAGGAGAGGACGTGATCGATTATGAGGGAGAGAAGATGCAGGAGAACATAGAGAAGAGAGAGAGAGAGTGTTGATGAGGAATTGAGAGACGATGAGAGATGGAGAGAGAGAGAGCGGGAAGGAGGAGAGAGACGGACGGGAGGATCGAGAGAGAGGTGAGCGGGAGAGAGAAGATCGAAGATAGAGGACGGGAGACGGAATCCAGACGTGTGAGTGAGACGAGAGAGATGAGACAGATCCGAGGAGAAGACGAGATAATATATGATGAAGAAGTGGCGGAGTGAAAGACGAGACGAGTTGAGAGAGATAGTGAGGATGGGGGAGATGAGGAGGAGAGACGGCGAGATGAGGTCGAAAGAGAAGGAGCGGGGACGTGAGAGGGAGAGAAGGATAGGGGATTGACCCGAGAGAGAGGAAGAGTGAGAGTCGGAGCAGCAGGAGAGCGACAGGAGGAGAGGGAGGAGGGAGTGGGGGGGGGAGACGAGGGAGGAAGGAGTGGGAGACGATATCGGAGAGTTGAAAGAAGGCGTGGGAGAGCGAGCCGAGAGTGAGTCGAGGTGAGGAGGAGAGGAGGGGAGAGTAGAGGAGACGGCGGAGGAGAGGAGGAGAGGGAGAAGGAGGGGAGAGAGAGTGACAGAAAGGGGAAGGAGTGGAGAGAAGAGGAGAGGAAGAAGGGATGACGGAGTGCATGGAAGAGGAGGGATGGAGGAGAAACTGACGAGTGAGTCAGAGTGAGGTGATGAGAGAGGTCCGTCGAGACGAGAGCGACGAGAGAGGAGTAGGAGGCGAGAGAGAAGAGAGAGCTGAGACGAGGGAGAGAATGTGAGGGAGGAGAGAGGGAGAGCGAGAGGGTGTGAGATGACGAAGGAGAGGAGAGAGAGAAGGAGAGCGAGTGGGACGAGGGAGAGCGGAGAGAGAGGAGAGAGAGGAAAGAGAAGAGAGGGGGAGATGGAGAGCGAGGAGCGGAGAGAGAGGAGAAGAGGACGAGACCTAGAGGAGGAGGAGACGATCGATTAGAAGGAGAGAGAAGTAAGAGGAGATATGACAGAGATGGCAGATGAATAGAGAAGACGAGGAAGAGACGGAGACGAAGAGGGGTAGGAGCAGAAGAGAGCAGAGACGAGAGAGATGGCCACCCGGAGGAGGGGAAGAGAGAGAGGATGAGAGGAGAGATCTGAGAGAGAGAGGAGGGAGGAGAGGTGGATGATCGGAGGAAGGAGAGAGAGATCGCGGCGGAGACGTTGAGATGAGAGAACCGAAGAGGGAGCACAAGAGAAGAGAGACGAGTGAGGAGGCACACCGCGACGATGGGAAGACAAGGCACCGATGGCGAGCGAAGGACGAGAAGACGAAGAGGTGAATGGAAGGATGAGAGAGAAGAACGGGGAGACGAGATCGACCACCCGGAGGAGCGAGACGAGAAGCACGTGAGAAGTCCCCCGCCCCCCCAGGATGTTAACCCACCCCAGAGTCCCCCCGCCTGTAACGATTGAGTGATGTCCTGAGATGGAGAGAGAAGTATCGAAAGAGCTGCCGAGAGGAGCAGAGTTAGGAATGATGAGAGGGAGAAGCTGAGAATCGGTAGGACTGAGGAGAGAGGAGGGGGAGGAGGGATGGGGATGAGGCGACGAGAGTGAGAGGAGAATAGAAAGATACACGAGGAGGATTCGGAAACCGCTGATATATCCTTTCGCTGTCTGTGCCGAAACAGAGACTTAGACCGAATTGGAGCCGCGGCCGAGAGAGCGGAGAGATGTTGATCTGAGTTAGGGTTACAGGGAAGCGAATAGCCAAGAGGATTTCCCTGACCGCGGGTAATTAGACCGACGGTGGGAGGAATCGTGACGGAGAAGCTGAGGAGCTGTTTCCGAGAGTGTGAGCATTGAGTAATAGATCGAGATTCGAGACTCAGAGATTTGACAGCAGTGAAAAGGGAGACACCGTGAGAGAAAGGAGGAGAACTTGTAAGAGGATCAGGGAGGATGCCGGAGAGGAGACGGCCGACGGAAGACGTTGAGGAGTTCGGGATTGCCTGGTGGAGAAAGAGAGAGAGATAGAGGGTGGACGTGAACAGTGGAGTCGGGTGAGGCGAGGGAGAGAGACTGAGAGAGACTCTGAGGCGCGAGAGAGATGCTGACTTGAGACTCTGAGGACGAGGAGTGAGAGAGGAGGGAAGCGACAGATTGAGGAGAAGTCAGCAGAGAGAGAGAAGTAGAAAGCGAACGACGCTTTGTTGATGCGATGAGGGGGAGGGAGGGAGGAGCAGAGAGAGTGGATGAGGATGAGAGACGAAGAGAGAGGAGGAGATTGGTGCCGAGATTATGATGGTATAGAAGAGAAGGGAAGAAGGAGAGCGTGACGTGAGCCTTGGCCTGGAGGATCAATAAGCAGGAGAGAGAGAGCGAGAGAGAGATTGGTGATGAGGCTGAAGAGAGACGAGACGAGCCCCACCATAGACGGGCAAGAAGGAATTTTGTAGTCGAGAGATGATGAGGAGAGGAGCGAGCGGAAGGGGAGTGTAACAGAGAGGACGAATCAGATGACTGGTTTGAGCTGAGATGGTTGGAGATGGGTAGCGACTGTTGATTAGAGAGAGAGAAGAGACGGTTCTCTTGACGTGATTGGTTGATCGAGCTGAGAACGATGTAGGATGAAGATTAGATGAGAGAGAGGAGTAGACGAGAAGAGAGGAGAAGATAGATGAGAGGATAGCGAGAAGAAGAAGAAGGAGAGAGAGAGGACGAGAACGAGATGATGAAAGAGAGAGAGAAGAGAGGAGATAGGAGCGAGAGAGAGAGAGAGAGAGAGAGAGAGAGAGAGAGAGAGATGGAGAGGATGAGGAGAGAGAGATGGGAGATGGAGACGAGAGGTGGATTTGAGATGACGATGAGGAGAGTGAGAGAGAGATGAGAGAGATGATGACGTGACACGAGAGGAGAGAGACGCGGAGAGACGATGAGAGAGAGAGAGATTTCGTGAGAGAGAGAGACGAGAGAGAGGAGAGAGAGACGAGAGGATGAGGGACGAGAATCGCGAGATGGAGAAAAGGAGAAGAGAGAGACTCGCGTCCCCCCCCGGGTCCCCCCCCCGATACCCACCCCCCCGTCACCACCCCCCCCCCCCCCCCAACAGGGTCCCCGAGTGAGTGTGTGTGTGTGTGTGTGTGTATTATAATATAATCACATAATCAATAATCATAGACGGTTTATTAGTTAAGGCAGCTTTAGCAGAAAAATACCAAAAAGGCATGTAAAAATAAAAACTTAAAGGGATAGGAAACAGGTGTGCTTGACGAACACCTAGTTGGGTGATGGGGGATCCCGAGTGTCAAATAGACTCGTGGGAGACTGGTGGGTCTGACGAACAACTAGGAGTGATGGGGGGATAACGGGTGTAGTATATAAGAGACGGCAGTGGTTGATTAGTCCTGAACTACACAGGGGATGAGGGCGGTGACTTGTACTGAAGTATCCATCAAGACAGAGGTGTTGAGTGGTAGGGAAGTACACAGGGGACGGCGACAGTGACTTGTACTGAAGTATCCATCAAGACAGGGGTGTTGAGTAGTAGGGAAGTAGACAACTGGAACGGTGGCGAGGGGAGGGAGAAGTGGTCAATAAGCTGACCATGGCAGCCCTAGGGAGCGCCTGGATCCATGTCTTCACCCAATGAGGCCAAGACGGAAAGTGTGTGTGTGTGGGGGGGGGGGGCGTGCTCACTGTCACAGTCTGCTGCTGGTCTCTCTTGAGACAGCTGGCCATCCCCCTATGGAAAGAGCTGAGAGCTCATAGTGACCAATCTTTGGGTTGGACCGAGACCACTCACACACAACACACCGGGACAACGAGGTCACAACCCTTTGACTTACATCCCGTACCTACTCACTGCTAGGTGAACAGAGGCTACACGTGAAAGGAGACTCGCCCAAATAATCTCCGTCCGCCCAGGGGATCAAACCCTGGCCCTGTGTGTGTGTGTGTGTGTGTGTGTGTGTGTGTGTGTGTGTGTGTGTGTGTGTGTGTGTGTGTGTGTGTGTGTGTGTGTGTGTGTGTGTGAGCGTGTGCGTGCAGCCAATCACGAGGCAGTGTTCTGCTACGTTACTGGAGAGGACGGGGCGGGAGAAAACTGAGACTGGATTTTGGAAATATGCTTCCTGCTCACAGTCTGCATTGCTCTCTTGTCGCTGAAGCATCTCTGCTTTTCAGTACTTTAATTCTGCATAAAATACCATGTCGTTTTGAGATACGAGCTACGTTATGGAACGAATTAAATTCGTAACCTGAGATACCACTGTCTGTTAAGTCACCATCGAACATTATTAGGTAACTTAGAGGCAACTTGCATTATAAAGTGATCTTGATAGACTATTTTTAATTAAACTATTTGATCATTTACATAATACATGCATTTTTTTCCCCTTCCAGAGAGGAGGTCCAGCCTAGTCATGCTCCCTACCTGCGGTGTTGTACATAGGATTGATGTTATTACTCTAATGTTAAGTAAATGTTGTTAATAAAAAGACTTCTTTTTTTCTTGTTTTGATCTCCTTAAGGAAACTAGGGGAAGGATCTAGGTGGGGTCTGATACAGTGCTTGGCAAGTGACTTAAAGGTTGAGTTCGATCTTGGCTCGCAACATCATCTTTTTGTTTCGTTGTGGGACAGTATGTACATTTATGGCACACAGAGGGTAATGTACGGTGGATCTACAGTATATTGCTGGATATCCAAATCTCAAGCAGTTTTGGCACTGACGGGGGAGTAGGTGGGGAAGGAATGCAAGGTTTAACCTTACATAAGAAAGTCCTACCAATGTATACACTGTCTGGAAGATCTTGTCCTTTGAATGTAAACTTTTTAATATTTGCTGGGTACTTGCGATGACCGCGAGGGTTTAGACACCTGAGTTATATCATGCTTGTCTTCAATCAGTTCAAAAAGGTTAGAAGAACAGTCGGGCCAACGACGCCCACTGGATATATTTCATGGAGTATCGGAAGTCGCAGTATGAATGTTTGGTTGGTCCCATGGGACACTGTCTATCAACAACCTGTCCCACCTGTCTTTGGATGCATTTTTGAAATTTGAAAGTGTTTTCTGAGTAGAGAGCAGGAGCAGGGATATGGAAGTATTTGTTTCATCGGCGAGGACCAAAGAGGCTGGATAAAGGAAGGTGATTAGTGGTAGTGGATGGGCGTGGCCGAGGGTGAAAGGAGGAGAGGAGAGTCTGGGTTTTAGAAGGGGAGGTCAGAGTAGAGGGTTGGTAAGTGGTTTGAATTTTTGGAGATCTCATATAGTTCTAAGGTGGTTATAATAGTAGACGGAGGGGATGGTACAAGAGGAGCAGAGACTGAAGTCCAAGAACTCGCAGCATGAGGTCTCAATCTCTGATCCCAAAGCCAATCCACAATGGCCTCCATTTCCAAGCCCATTGCTGTTGTGGAGGAGCCTCAGGACCAGAGATTGTGGCCCGATGCAGTGTGTGTGTGTGTGTGTGTGTATATATATATATATATATATATATATATATATATATATATATATATATATGCTGAAATTTAACCCTGTGACAAAACATACAAACTACCCAGTTCCTTACCAGTCAACTTGAAGGTGATTGGTAAGAGCCAAGTGGTGTTTGGTCAGTCTGAGGAAGCTCAGAGTGGTAGGGTATGCTGGGCTGGCATGCAAACGGCTTGAGCCACCTGGCTTGGTGTGGTGGGGAGGATGGTGATAGGCAAATCCCACACCATGGTTTCGATGTCCAGAGTGCTTGGTGCACGCCATTCCACTTGATCCTTGCTACTGGCCAAGGGTGAAGGGCCTTTAACTTCTGTCACACTTGTCACAAATTCAAAGTGCAGGTGCCACTGAAGACTCACTGTGGATGAAGATATGATCAACATGATGTATCTGTCTATATATATATATATATATATATATATATATATATATATATATATATATATATATATATATATATATATATATATATATATATATATATATATATATATAACTAACACTTCCTTCAAAAGCGTAGTGAATGATGGCCTCTGAATGGTGAAGGGTACGTGCTGTTAAACTCCACAGCCCTTAATGTGGTCACGAGCCATTTTAAGACTTGATATGATGATTTAAAGCATTTAGAGGTGATATAACAACTCAAAACAGAGTATAGAAATGTTCATTAACTTCAAATTTTGTATTCCAAACTGTGCACTACTCTACTATTCATATCACTTTTATTAGAAAAGCATAAATATCTTTTAATAACTCTAATAAGTAGACTTCTTAAATACTTTTGAAGCATTTGTAAAGAATGGCTGTGATTGATTTTGTTTTAATCATGAATTGAGATGAGATCTAAAACACTGAGTTCATTATTCTAGCAATAGAAAGTATCTATAAGTATTGGTTTGAGATATCCCTGATCATTTCAGTTTGATCAAAGGCAGGAATTGTGTTGGTGCATATACCAGTCACTCTTTGGTTCCCTAAACCGTATCACTCATTGGTTAGGGGTTAACCATCCTATAACTACTGAAAATACATTATTATATCATAGAACAATATATGATGGAATTCCAAGCCCGTCTCTTCTCCTCTATCATAGTAAAGCATGGGCCTTATCATTACATAGATCACTCTACTATGACTATTGACTTACCCAGATCAGTTGTGAAAGTTGGGGTGATGTGCAGAGGAATGGGAAGGAGGAGGTGTGTGTGAGAGAGGTTGAGACACACCTCATGAGCTTTGCTGTAAGACACCAACATTGGCTTCTGTGACGCTCGTTGCCGGCAACTCTCTGCAATTACTTCTTCACTTTGCAGAGTCACTGAGTACTGAAAAGTTAAGTATCAGCATTAGTGGTGTTGAGACCTGCTGGGCAAACACTGCACAACAGGTCTACCTAAAGGCTCACCACCTTCTACTCACAACTAACCACAATATTTTCCAGATACTACAGATGAATCCAGTCGGTGAATTACTTTTTATGTAATTTTATTGTAAGTCTGATATTTCAGACAATATTTATAAACATAGTCCCATTTATCCTTTATCTTTATTTTAGCTGAAACAACATAGTGGTAAAACACTTCATACATCCCTCTCACTGTCTTAGCATCCAACACATCCTTCCTCAGATTCTTGTCCACTGCTATGTAATCAATCATACTCTTCTGCTCGCCCCTCTCATGTCTCCCTGTCCATGTGTACTTGTGGATACTGAATAAAGGTGTTTGCTAAGAACAGCCTCTCCCTGCATATGTGTCTACCAGGCACTCACCATTTTCATTCACTCCATCAACGCCACATTTTCCCACCACACCTGCTACCTCACTATTTCCAACCCTTCCATTCATCTCCAATTAACACTATCCTATTCTCTCTTCCAATCTCCATTAGACACTCATTCACATCATTCCAAAACTAACTGGAATTAGGTAAATGAATGTCTGATGAAGATTGGAAGAGAGGATTGGAATAAATGGAGGTGAAATGTGAAGTATGGGCACAGCAGACAAGAGGAGATTAAAGGTAATGTGATCAAATAATCTCACTGACCTAGGTAACTATAGATCATTTAGTATTGCTAAAGTTAACGAGATAGCACTATTACTCTCACCCAGAAGCTGCCGTGAGCCAGGATTGAACTTGCAACATTTACATCACAACCTGAACACTGTACCACAGAGATGCCTCGACCCCAAATGTAATGAAGGTAAGGTGTATGAGAAGTATGTGAGCCAGTGAGAAATGAGGAGGTGCAAAGGAGAACTGGTGTTAAGAGAGTTCGCTAGGCTAGTCGAGCAGAGCAGAGTGTGTTGAAGTGATTTGGACATATGGTAGAATGGAGGACTACTTGGTGAAGAGAATAATGGGATCTGATGTGAGTGGAGTGAGGCTGAAAGGCACAACTGATACTGCTTTATTTACAAACTATGCTGGTACAGGCACTGATACATTGTCCAATTGGTGCCAAGCTGCAAATTTCATATCTATTCTATGCCACACTTGAGGAGTGAACTTTTAAATTAATTTTATGGAGATAAATCAATCTTTATACAATGACATGTATATATTAATCTAAAATGTGTCTTGTGGTCCAAGCTAGTGACTTGGCCACAAAAACACTTATCTAAATTAATCTTTGTCTCATAAGTCATCAAATACAGTTTATGAATGCATTTTCAATTTATATTTTCACCTTGTGATGGGTTTATGGGAATATAATCCCACTGTGAATTAAGGTGCAAGCGTTGTGCAGTGATTCTAAGAGATATATAGGAGTGAGTAATGATGTGAAAGAAACACAAGTCCATAAAGACTGGGAGCTTAGCTCAATATAGCCTGATCTATGGGTAAGGCTATCACCTTTCACACACTCGATCCATTGGCTCAAGGAGGACAGTAACTGCTTGGTCACCAGTGAGAACTTTGCACCTTGAATGAGATGCAAACGTCAGCCTGCCGAGTGAATAGCCAGAATGTTATCCAATGAGTTACTGAGCAGTGTAAACTCACCATGTCTAAGGATCACGCGCTGGATTCGTAATTATCAGCCATTACCCTCCATGAAACAGCTTGGAGCTCATCTATAGGTAAGGCTGAGACCTCTCACACATCACACATCCCATCCCCTTGTTCAAGGGGGACAATAACTATTCCCTGTCAGTTAGTAATATGAGCAGGGTTAGAACCCACACCTTGCCAGGTGATAAGTGTACTCAATACCACTGAGCCATAGAAGCTGTGTGTGTGTGCAACATATATAAAAAAAAGTTTCAGTTCATGACTGAACAGCATCATAGGAACTCCAACCTACCTGTACACAGGGGATCTCAGCTTCACTGAAGTCAAAGGTGGCCACAATGTCCTCACCCAGTCTGAAGCTGGTCTTGTATATGCAGAACCTGACAACCTTCCCCCTCGTATTGGTGATGTTGTACTGACTTAGGTTCTTCCGGGTTGACACATTCTGAGGGTGCACACGGCAGCATGAACAAACAGACCACCACACCTGACTATTACACCTCATCTGCAGCTCAATATAGAAACATGATGTACACAATAAAGATTGCATAACACTTTAAAATAAACATCTACACAGAACACTTATCAAGAGAAAGGGAGAAAAAATTGTTAGTCCTTGTAACAAAATCATACTTTTTGTTTTTTATCACATATTCAATTTGTTTTCACTTATGAGATGTGTTCATGTAAGTGATAGGTGGGTGTACGAGTCAGGATATAATCTATGATGCTTTTATTCTACTGCTTTCATTTTTTTGATAAACTTTTTGCCCTTTCTTTTTTTAGATGTCACCACATGAGTGGGAAAGGTATTTCTTTCTACACAAGTTCTCCCCGACGCGTGTGAGGTGAGGTGACATCCAAGAATAAACAGCATTTTTCATAACACAAACACATGAGGTTTTGTATGATCAGAACATTTGATTCATGACCAACAAACTCCTGACCAGACAAACACAATTACAACTTGTCTCCTTTCATGCTGCAGCCTAGTCACCAAACAGACCCCAAGCAGACAACAAACACAGACCTACAGTTTTTGTCTTACGTGTCACCACTTGCACATTAACATTTTTGAATAATGAACAGTTTCTGTATTGCCAATCACAAAGCAAATGAGGCATAATAAAGGAAATTGAACAAACAACTTCTCTCTATGTGGCAGTTGTGGTGACAAGCAACAATGGCAGACAGGATGGCAAACGGGGATGCCAATGTCTGTTTACTCCTCTTGTCATTGCACTCATAAGAACAATTGCCTTGCTATTCATAAATTGTTTACTTACACTGTGTTTCCTCCTTCATCTACCTTGATATTCCTGTATAAGGCTAAGCTGTAGTTAAGTGGTGCACAAACAAGATAAACAAGAGCGAACATGAAGGGTCAAACACATGCCTTCAGCACCCTTTCAACATTCCAAACATACTTTCTCAAACATTCTTCACAATGTTAGCAGATAGTGTCTTACTCCATACTCTTGCCATCATGATAGGAGTAATGGAGGTTGTGGTAGTACATTTCACTAGCCTCAAGGAAACGGAGAGAGTATACACACACCTGTATAATCTGCAGGGCGGTGTGTCTTGGGGTGTCACGTTGTGGGGTGTGCAGGAAGGGGTTGGATGGTGCCAGCTCACCACTCTCACTGTACACACACGCCTCACTCAATCCTGCAACAGTTCATTCAATATATAGACATTTTCACATTCTGATATTTTTGACTTAAAAAATGTTCCCTTCCTTATCCTCTGTACCTCCTTTCAAAACATGATCTTATGGAAGTTTTCAGTCATCTTCCTTCCTCATCTTTTATTCACACTTACTTTGAAATACTCACAGCCCTTTAATTTGATTTCTCTTTTCCTTGTATTTCTCATATAACACCTCATCGTTCCTTTGCAGTCACAATTGATGGGCATACCTCTTCTCTACTACAGCCAACCATACACCTTCACACCACCATTCACTCTCCTTTCTCACCCAGCTCTTCCACATCACCTATCTCACTCTCTTTCACCACATTCCACTTGTCTACGATCCTCTTCTGGTATTCCACTATTTACTCCTTTTTATTTTAACTCCCTCATTTTCAGAACTCTTACTGTCACAGTGTTTACGTACATACATTCACATACACTCCCTCACATCTTTGCTTCTAAACCTCTAGGGGAGAAGGGATCAATTCTCATTGTACCACACTTCATGAGGGTCATTCAGTCTCGACACAAGCGGTAAGTTAATACTGCAAGACAGGTCACTTTGTTAAAAGTGATTTCAGTGGTAAAACAATCTTTCTATATAACCACATTTGGTGCACATCTGTACTAAAGCTGAATATCTTTAAAACTATGCAAGGGTTTCTTGTTAAGGGATAGTTACAGCAGGCTAGCTAAGGCTGAGTCACAGTTGCTCATTATGGATAGTTTTGTTGCTGCCATTCAGGAGTATTCAAAGTAAATCAAGTAATGAATCTTATGGCTTCTGAATAACCATGTTTAGTACTTATGTCCACTGATGGTTTAGTAATTGAAAGGTTGTTAGTGAATGGGATGACGTGATGGAGGATGATGGGATGAAGGGGAATGATGGGTGAGTTAGTATGGTGGTCACCTTGCAGCACAATCACCATGATGGGGATACGCAGCAGCTTAGTTGGGGCACCAAGACGCTGTGTACCAATGGTAATCTTGTAAGCATACTTGAGCAGCTGTCCTCGGTAAGTGGGAGGGGCATCACATGGTAGGGTCTCCTTATATACAACTGTTGGTGAGCAGAAAGATACATCAGTTACAGCACACTGCAAAGGTCAACTGATACATTATATAAACAAGCACTGCTCATGTGAAGCTAGGATACAAATATTTGTTGTGAAATTGGGATGGATTAATATGCTCGATACTACTGCTTCCCTTGCTGTCTTCTCATTCATTAAATGTTCAAAGTGATTCTTCTATACTCTTTTCACCTCCTCTTTACCTCTTACATGCACTCTATCCTCTCCCTTAATTCACACCTCTTACTCCTCTCCTGAGAGAAGGTGCAGTCACTGAGTCAAAACCTGAATGTTTGAGGTGTAGCACGATAAATTTCATGTTCATTTGGAATAACTTAATGTTTATGTAAAGATATGAACATCAATCACCATTATAAACACATATATAGTACTCAAAACTCACATTCAGGAGCACAATATTGTTAAAATAGCATTTTCTAATCTTATTTCATGAATTTATTTAACCCAACAACAGTGTCCTCTGACCTTACATGATCTACTTTCTCCAGGCAAAAGTTGCAGATCACAGAAGAGTATTTTTGGCTTTGTGGACAGCACCACACGGCCACGCTCCCCTCGGCATGGTGCAAAGGATGTGTCTGTTGGGTGAGAGGATGATTAAGGTTCAGAGATACAGCCAGGAAGGTGGATGCATATAATCCATAATGTCTATCTATCTATATACCAGGCTGTTATCCCCTTAAAGGGAGGTAACCAAGACAAGGCACACCAGGATTTATGGAGACATTGCTCTCCCCTCCCCCTCTATGCCTTGTCTTTTTGTAGGAGAGTATATAGAGGAGGGGCTTCCCAGACCCCTCACTCCGTCCCTTTTGTCACTTTTTATGAACCACAGGGAATACGGTGGTAGAATTCTTGCAGCCTCCACCACAGTGGTTAAATGTACACACATTAATTGAATAATAAAGGAAATTAAAAAAGAAGGATGAATACAATATGTTGAAAGTACATGATAAAAATGTCACAATCCCTAAAAAATAGTAAATAAATAAAATGAATGAATTAATTAATTAGAATAAATCTAAATAAAATTTCATTCAGGAATTAAATTAAAATCAAACACAACGAAAGTTGGGGCATTAATCCTATGAGACACTGGCAAATTAGTTCCAAGCTTATCCAAAAACATGCCTAAATACTGTATTCATTTGACACATCTGACACCTTACATGAAACTAAAAGTGAATGCTGGGAAAAGTAAGGTGATGGTTTTTGAAGGAAGGGAAACAGAGGTGGTTGACTTTAGCACACCTTGTAGGGAGTGTGTGTCAGCAGTAGAAAGGTGTGAGGTAATTTTAGGAGGAGAAAGAATAAGTATTTGGAAACAGTGTTATGCAAACATGGAGAGATGGAAGAAGAAATAAGAGAGAGGACTGTGAAAGGCGGTGTGTCATAGGATCACTTGAAAGAGTTATGACAGGAAGGAATGTAATTATGGAAGTAAAGAGAGGTTTAAAAAACAGTATTCTCGTGCCAACTTTGATGTATGAATCCAAGACTTGGACATGGGATCAGGCACAGCAATTAAGAGTGTGTGGTGTGGGTATGAGTTTGTGTGTTTGTTTTGAGAAGGATACAGAGTGGGGTGAAAGATATGATAAGCAAGAGGGAGGGAACTGAACAGTAAGCGAGATAAAATTGGCATCTAACCTGCATTAGTTACTGCTCTCTCTTCAGCCTGGCGTGGACTGGTGGGTGGGAGTCTCACTCGTGCTTCATTTACTGAGCATTGGCAGTGGATCTGAGCACTGCCCCAAGCCACCACATCACATACATCACTGGAATGGTTCATACGCTTCAGTATAACAATAACACAGCCTGCAATATCCATTTTCTCAAGTCAATATCAATTATATCACATAATTTAACATTTGAAAACTAACTTTAAACTCCTTCCCATACACACCATCGTTTTAAACCTATTAAATGTGTGAGCAGACATCAATATATCTATCACCGTGGTTGAAATACCCTTCAAAGAAGGTGTATATGGGCTCCATGAGAAGCTAGATTTTTCTTTTATAAAAGCTTTACAAGATGTCAAGAAAAAATCCTCCTACCACCTCTAAAGCAACATTTAGGCAGCTGTTTTAAGACTGTGTATCCCTGTGAGCCTAAGAGCAGTGACATGAAAACAACAAGAATGAGGGAGGAGCAGAATCACCTGGACTGTGCCCGGAGTGCTGGGTCAAGTGATGGTGCTGTGACGGTGATGCAGACCTGCACGGTATCTGCAGCCAGGTGCACCGGCCCGCCCAGCACCTGTGCACTCACCTCCACCATCCCCCCGGCAGGCACAGATGATTGGTTCAACACTCACCACGGAACACCAGGCTCCTTCCCACTGGCAGGACAGATCATCATTGTTATAATCATTATCACAATATAATAGAAAGGCATACAAAAGGAATTAAGGATCATGCTTCCTAGAGATGGCAGGAACAACTCTTTGAAATGCATCCCTTACCAACTACCATCACTCGCTAAAAGATAAAACTACATTTGAAAAGAAATCAAATTACTATAGTGTTAAAAAAAATTAAGTACTATAAGTAGTATAGTAGTGAAGGTAAATGTTCAGAAAGCAATTACTGTATATGTCGCCACATAAGACAGCCCCCAAAATTTCTGGTTAAAAGGTATGCTTTGTGCTATACTCGCCGTGTAAGACTATCCCTCTCCCTAAGGCAGCCACTCACTTTACACAAGGTTAGGTACCAACTGCACAGTTGGTGCTCTTAAAATTTTATTGGCATTTAATAACATTTCAAAAATTAGTTTTTATAAATTTAACTTAAATGGTTGACTCTAAAATCCTTCTAAATCGTCCTGTTCACCACTTTTTTTCTTCTATATTCTAAACCGTTGACGCCAGTAGGCATTATGGAGGCTAAAATGGACTTGCCTTCTGCCCGTTATTTGGCGTAGGTTTAGATTTTTTTTATAGTGACGCCTCGAATGTTTACATTCTCTCTTGAATATGTTGAGAACAAGAGAGGCTAGTGCTGCTACAGCCTCAAATGCATGTAACATTGTAAGTCTCATCTGAGGACAGTATGGCAGCAATTTGGGTAGTCTTTGGCCACTCGGCAGTAATACCAAAGAAAGAAAAGTGCCCAGCAGATATCGCTGACCACTGTACTACCACCTCCCCATCATCAGTTTATACAAGGGAACACAAACAGCAACAGACCCTAGGGTCTCTATGAAGGCTGTTTGATATAACTACTCAATGACATCTTGTGATATACTTGTAATACAGTCATCAAATGGATCAAATTCTGAACCAGATGGATGTAGGTCCACTTCTAAGTGTAAACAAACCCACACGAATTCCTCTCCTGCTTGCCATTAATTCATACACCATTCATGTATATTTTCGATGTATCATATATATAGGACGATTGTGGCACATAACACATAACACTCCTCAACACATATCATACTGGCTGCACATACACATAGTTACATTACACGTCCTCATCAACTTACTCATCAAGCTTCACTGTACTAAATCTGGTGAGTAATATTATAAGTAATATTATAAGTGGCAAGTAATGATTCGTGACAAAAACAAAGAAAAAATAGGATATTATTTTACATCTTCACCAGAATACTCTAGAGAATTCAGGGTTATATTTTTGCATTACCTGATGCATTTTGAGAAGGTTTTCTTAATTACATTTCCGTCGCAAATTCTTAGTTTGTGAGATATTCAATGTTTTCTGTGAGACCTCTTCGAAAAGTAAAGTTTTGTTTTGTTTGAACAAGGTTCTGTTATTTATCAATGTAGGTTAAGGTTTGGTTAATTTAGGTTAGGTTAGGTTAATTTAGAAGATATTAAATGTTCTCTATGAGCAAAATTAGAGAGTTGGACGATGTGCAAACGCCATTTTATTTCGTAAACAGACGCCATTATGGTAAAAATGTAAAATTTTACCAAAATTAGTTTCGTCCATTTAGAATACCTAACATAATCTGGTATTTATTAAGAAGTCCACCAGTCTGACAGCGGCAGTTTTTCCATCTCTCATAGGATAGAGCTTATTATTGTGAACATTTTGAATATCATATATATGCGTCGCTGAGACTGGTGTACTTCTTAATAAATAGAAAGAGAGTTGTCTGGTTACAGTG
This sequence comes from Cancer borealis, assembly GCA_036785275.1. Taxonomy (NCBI): domain Eukaryota; kingdom Metazoa; phylum Arthropoda; class Malacostraca; order Decapoda; family Cancridae; genus Cancer; species Cancer borealis. The sequence continues at coordinate 6,811 of JAXIVD010000902.1, read as the reverse complement.
GAGACCCATTTCAGCTGTGTCATTAACAGACAAAATACTTCAAAGGTAATACCCAAGAAACACCATAAGGTGATGCCATTACAAAGGTGAAAGCTCTGCATCTACATCCACTCCTTAAAGGGATTATCAATCACCTCTTGTATTTCTCCTTGCAAGTTTTATTATCCTTTGGACAGGGAAGTGATAGTTGAACATGCACCGACTGTTGTATTGACGTCATGCAAGGATGTATGGCAAGCTTAAGTAGTTACGTGTTGTACATATACTGTGCTGAACCACAAATACCTGTGTCACGAGGAAATAACAGTTCTTGTTCTTGTTCTTGGGAATGTAATGGAGCCATGCAAGTAAGCACCAGTGTAATACAACACCTGACTGTCTTCCTTCTTCCTCCTGACTGTCACTTGTACCACCGCTGCAGGTCAGTCTTGTACTGCCACAACACATTCAATCACACACACACACCTGTCATGCTGCAGATATACTTCAATCAACTTTATACAGCAGCACCATGTTTTGTGTGGAATAAGACCAGGAAGTGTCCATATCATCCATAGATATTATACAAAGTATGTAATAGCAAGTAACCATCCCGAATGGAAGATCTATATGTCAACCACCATCGCCGCCATTGCTTTCAATATCATCATCATCATCAGCTGTTGCACCACAAATTTGTTTGAGTGGACCCATGTACCCTTGTGCCCCAGGCCAATAGTTTATTATGTCTATTGGTAAATCCGGCCCTGGATGGATAGTTAAACGGATAAAAAAATATTTGACCAAACAGCGCGTGCCTGTCGCAAAGTAAATAAATAGATACTACCACCACCTTCCTACTTCTGTATCCACACCACCTGTAGCAGACCATCCTTCCAACAATGACACCACACCTCCACCGGTCCACCCTTCAACACCAACTTACACACACCACAAACAACACCAATCCACAGCCTTAACACTCTTACACTGATTCCACCAAGTCCTCCTATTTTATGTCCCAGTTCATTTGTTTTTATAGAAACTTAAATAAACTCCCATAACTAAGTAACGATATACCATATAGTTCTGGTAGGGTTAATGAGAGTGCTGCCTCTCACCAAGGAGCTGCCGTGACCCAGCCTCGAACTCACAACCTTCAGACCACTAGCCAATCACTGCACCAGTTTTTCTTTTCATTGAAATCTGTATATATGATTCTTGCATGAAAAGTAATTTTTAGTACTCCTATCTCAATATATTTCAATTTATTATGTAATCTATTTTCACCAAAATGATGATATTCCTCCTTGAGTTTCATAGACAGGAGCTAAAGAGGCTGGAGTAAGAATAGTGCAAGTGGAAATCACATACATGAATACTTGAAAATATAATGCCTCCATGCTTTTTAAACACTGAAATTTTTTTCTAAATGAATAAGTAGTCATTATACGGGGGCGGCCGGGGACCCAACCCCTGACAGTACAGTGACACCTTCCCAATCAGACCTTAATGATCACCACGGTCTGACTGGAGTCTGATCAACATTCACTGTCCCGTCACTACACATCCCCAGCCGCTCCCCTATAATGACGTGAGCATAAGTCAAACATTTGTATTTGGGGAATTTTCAAAAAATACTCGTTTTAGCATTTTATTAGTACACAAATGTTTTTTCACCCCATTTTCATAAAAATCTATGTTGGGGAGTTTTACAGTATTTCATCTATACATTTTTAGTTTTATTTTCTTTGGTAATTGGTTCAATACAAAAAGCATGTGAGTGTGCTCAAAACGTATGGTATTGTATTTTATACAAAAACATAAAAAATTGCCTCACAATCATACCATACACACAGAAACTGTACAATCAGACAATATGGATAGGCCAGCAGCCTCATGTCCACCGGCAACTCAGAGACACAGGAGTGTTGCGTCTCCTGGGCAGTGACCGGGTGTTCACACCGAGCCGTCCTGCAACACCACGAGCAAAACACTCCTCGTACGCTGAACTAACGTAGACTTGAGGGTTTTAGCCTATAAGTCACGAATGAGTAACTTTTTACATGTTAATCCATCACAAATACACTACTTGATAATAAGAAAAGTCTTAATTGTAAGGTTTTACATTACTATAGAGATGATCTTTGGTAAAGTACACAAAGACTCATGGTTGTCATCTTAATTAGGGTGTTGCTACAGGGAAATAATGGAACAAGCAGACAGAATGAGCAGCCCCTCACAGCAGCATTTTGAAGCACACAACCAACCCCTGTATTGCAATAAGTAATTTATCTGTATGTACCATAACTCAAGTGTTCATTAATGTTCTATCCAAAGTAATTTGTAGTATGTTGAGGGGGAATTCCATATTGACACAAACTACACAGTACAAAGAGAGAGAGAGAGAGAGAGAGAGAGAGAGAGAGAGAGAGAGAGAGAGAGAGAGAGAGAGAGAGAGAGAGAGAGAGAGAGAGAGAGAGAGAGAGAGAGAGAGAGAGAGAGAGAGAGAGAGAGAGAGAGAGAGAGAGAGAGAGAGAGAGAGAGAGAGAGAGAGAGAGAGAGAGAGAGAGAGAGAGAGAGAGAGAGAGAGAGAGAGAGAGAGAGAGAGAGAGAGAAAATGTGTTAGGTGGTGGGATGATATTGTGATGATCTGACAGAGGCTGGTGGTGTGCTTGCTGCCCCCATTTCCTCCTGTGTGTCTGGGCGGCTGCTCTTCCAAAACTTATAAAACATATTCACAAAAAGAAGCTGTGTTCTTGTGGGATTCACTGATGATGAGTACAGCAGAAAAGTAACTGAAGATATTAAAGTTAGTGAAGAGAGCAAGTGGTCACTCTTGGAATATTTTTCGTTAACATTTGACTTTGTGCTAACATGTAATATCAATAATTATGTCCTTTTAAATGGTATTAAGCCTAATGTTACTTTATATGAGTATGCTTAAAATAAGCTTGCTTGTGTCCTGCTTGTAATTTAGCCATATATGAAATAATAATGATGAGAAAGGAAAATGTATTCACATGTTGGTAAAAGTAATGTGCTTAATAAAATGTCATAATGTCACCATGAAAAAAAGTGAACAGTGTGCTACCATTGTAGCCGAAGTGGTGGCGTGAGCACTGATTAGCTGTGGCACTCACTGCCCACCCTGGCTTGGGGAAGGAATTTAAGTCTTTACTTGTGAAACTCGAACTTTCTTGTTTATATTTCATTAAAATTGATTCATTCTTTTCATGGAAGATGATATTGCTTGTTATAAACCTAGAATCACTACATGGCAGGTAGCTTATGTGTGGATCACAGTACAACTTGTCTCTTGCAGTCTTTCTCACTCACTTAGACTGACTGACTCATTGATACTAACACACACACACACACACACACACACACACACACACACACACACACACACACACACACACACACACACGCACTCACTCACACACACATTCTTTGACAAGCATAAATTGGTGCCTGCTGTGCTAGCCTTGCTTAATGTTACATCCCTTGACTGTTGTTCAGTCACTATAATTTGATGGGACAGTTCTTACTTGATGGAAGCCTTTCACATAATGGTCCTCCTCTGCTACGCTTTAATTTTTCAATTAATATTGAGTTTTTAAGATGGCAGGTTAGCAATATAATCAGACTCCTTTCAAGGAAGGAGCTTGTGAACAATTTTCATGAATGCACTGGAATCTTTCCTCTGAAGGATCCTTGCCCCATTTATTTTCTAGTCTATTCATAACCACAATCTTGCAACCGTCAATCATGAAGTCCGAATTTTCCAATTTACAATCCACTGCATGGTTTTTTAGAATAAAATCATGTAAAAGATTCTTGAACATTTGCAAGTCCCCCAATATTTTGTTTTCTTGTACGTGAAATCATACGTTTTTGACAGACTACTTTGATCATGACATTTGTTGCTTCATGTAAATGTTCCCTCTTACTGATGCTAACATAGGCCTGGACAGGACTGGTTATCCAAGAAGGCGCTGGTGACCTATAGCATAGCAATGAAAACTATTACAACACCTCGTACAAATATTCGTCAATGATATTCTGTATACTCCATTGTCAAGGGTACATTAAGGAGTCAACCCAATGAGGCTTCACGGAAATTCTCTCTTTCCCAACCAGCAACTCATGACATGTGATCATCATAAAGTGTTCTCTCATACTGTGATTCACCAGCTCTGCCTTGTGTGTGCCTTTGTATTGGTTCATCTTCATAAGGAAATTAATGCAGATAAATCATGCTAAATATAGAACTTTCAAAAAGAATTTCAGTAACCTCTGACATAGCTAATATTTGTAGACCGATACTTTGTCATTCACCTGTTATCTGTTGTCAAAAAATTAAGCTGTTCAGTATGACTCAATAAGGTCAGCTGATTAAATATAAAAACTCTAGCAAAGTTTACTGCCTTGCTTTGCATAACACATTTGTCATAAGAGTCTCTCCTCTCTTCTCTGATGAGCATAAAGTGTTGTCTTTTATATGGTGAAAAACAGTTAAAAGACTGTAAGTAGGCCATCCTGGTTAAAAATTTGAACACTAAAATATTCTTCCTATTATAATGAGAATTATCCACTGACAACAGGATATGTGAGATTAACACGGAGACAATTTCATGAAAGTGTGATCCTTCAGTGTCAGTCCATGATATTTTAGCTGCCATTTTTTCATTCTATCAGAAAATAAAAGGTTGATGCTTGTAAGGAATTGTTTACAAAGGAGTGAGTTATTCAGCATCATTACAGAGGCTGACAATAGGCACAATTAATAAATTTTTTTCTTCATTAGAAGTGAAATAGAAAGGATGGAGTGAATCTCCCTTGGAGTGTGTACATATGTATATACACACACACATACATACACGCGTGTATATATATATTTGGTATATCAAGTTGGTACACGTGTCTGGTTTTGGTAACTGTGATAGTGTTACAATATATCAGAAAGGTGATTGGCGCCCACATTATACAAGGTGATTAGACCCTTTGACCTTAAGATGCAAACCCAAACAGCCACAGACTAGACTCAGGTAACAGATGAATGACACTCCTGAAAACATGTTCCATTACCCTGTTGTTCACCGCAGCTCATATTACCCAGTGCTCAGGAGTACTTTGCAATTGCACAGATTTGAATTTTCTAAGCAAATTAAAAATATCTCTGTATCGGGTTAGGATCTATTAATTCATAAATGTCCAAATTACTAGAGAAAATAATGGGTTATCCCACAAGCTATAAGGGAAAGCAGAAAAGAAAGAAAGAAAGAAAAAAAAAACCCAAAAAAGTAGTAATCAGCAAAACAATGGGATACGGAAAGGGCAAAGGGAAACATGAATATATGATGGGAAGGGGAGAGAAGGAGAAGAAGAAGGGGGAGTGGAGTGCCTGTACACAGGACAAACGGATCATGATGTAGATAGTTTGTATCATAACTGACTTATTCTTATAAAACAGACTGGATTGAATTGAAGGAGTTCTGAATGATCCAGCATATACCAAAAGGATATATGGTGACAACAATGGTTACATGCAAGGAAAAATCAAGAAATTAAGTAATGTTAACTTAAATATAAAAAAGTAGCTGTGACCTATAACAAAAATATCCTTCTCTACAAATCACAGTTAATTTGGAAGTTTCTTCACTGCACTGGCTAAACATAAAGGGGACAAACACATACTCAAGTACATATCAAAAGGCTCAGCAGAAGAGAAAGTTCCCTAAGTTTGCCACAAGTTGACTGTACACAGCATGGCAGTCAACTACTGAGCAACAGGTGGTCACAGGTCTTCTGCCAAACACACACATCACTCTTACATGCTACAACAGCTCAGGCCTCACCACAAGGAGTCACAAATGTGGCCAGCATGCCATATAGGAAAATGGTGTAACTGTCTGACTACATTACACACCAAGAGAATGGTTCTCTTGTCATGGTAAGTATAATACATGAAATATCATCCACAGAAGTAGTTTTTTGTTGTTAATAGAACCCCGAACTGATGCTGTTTATCTGTGTTATGATGCTTTGAATTATGCTCAGAATATGAAAGTATTTTTTGTTGACAGAACTGAACTGATGGTTTTTAATCCGTTATAATGCTTTGAATTATGCTCAGGAAAATATGATTGATTTAATTTACTCACCCAGTCAAACAAAACTTAACCTTCCATCTGATACAAGCATAATTCTAATTAAAACTTTACAGGCCAGTGATATTCCAAGTGTTCAACCCTTAAACAACAGTCTTCATACATTAACAGTAAGTGTTTTGTCTTTGATAGCAGAGCAGTGACCATCACATACAAATTTTGAGTAGGCTCAGTAATTTTTTTTGATTTGCTGTGGCAGGCAGATGAATATAACCCAAGTACATTCTTCCAACCCAGGTAATTACGTTATAATGGTATGTTGAAGCCTACAACAAAAATCCAGGTGATTCCCATTCACAGGTTGCACACAAGCCTCTCCCTTCCTGATTAAAGGTGATTATACATATATATAATCTCCCCGAACTAGGTAGATATAGGCCTGCTAGAGAAAAAGAGAGTGCTGCCCCTCTCACCAAGAAACTGCCTTGAGCCAGGATTGAACTTACAACCAACAGACCCTATTTCTATTACGAGTTTTTTGGGGAATCAGGGAGTGATCACAAAAAATTAATAACAGCTTTCCAGTAAAAGTGGAAGAAAACTTGAAACAATTCTATACAGACTTGTATGAAGTAGCAATTTTTGTTTGTTGTTGAGTAATTGTGAAGTTAACTGATTTTTATGTACCATTAAGCTTTCTTGTAACGAGAGAGAGA
>JAXIVD010000901.1:95000-112121 GCA_036785275.1 Cancer borealis | reverse complement strand
CCTAATTCAATGTACGCAGGTAGAGAAAACGAAATATTCTTCTCACGCTGTTTTTATTGATGGAAACAATATCTGGGTACATATTGAGAGAGAGAGAGAGAGAGAGAGAGAGAGAGAGAGAGAGAGAGAGAGAGAGAGAGAGAGAGAGAGAGAGAGAGAGAGAGAGAGAGAGAGAGAGAGAGAGAGAGAGAGAGTCACTTCCTCGTGCAGCTCAGGGTTTTCATCTGTGTTGAGACAGTGTGGAAAAAACGTTTAGGCAGAGAGAGAGAGAGAGAGAGAGAGAGAGAGAGAGAGAGAGAGAGAGAGAGAGAGAGAGAAAGAGAGAGAGAGAGAGAGAGAGAGAAGAGAGAGAGAGAGTCATCGATGTGTTAATTAAAGCGTCTTATCTCTCTCTCTCTCTCTCTCTCTCTCTCTCTCTCTCTCTCTCTCTCTCTCTCTCTCTCTCTCTCTCTCTCTCTCTCTCTCTCTCTCTCTCTCTCTCTCTCTCCACTATACAAACAAAGAGTAATCCAGCACTCGTTTGCCTTTGCATATTCAAGGCCACTCTTGTTTGCTGAAGTTGCATGGCTTTTGTTGGGCGTGAGTTGGCAAGAGTGGAGGAGGGGAGTGGTGGTGATTGTGGTAAGGGGTGAGGTCATGTGGTATATAGTAGTGTTGAATGTGGTAGTAATAGTGTAGGGGATTAGGTTAGGTTAGGTTAGGTTGGGTTAAAGTAGCTTGTGGCGGATGTAGGATAGAGGTGATGAAGCCCTTACCACCTGAGATTCATAGGTCCAATCAACCTCATTGTCCGTGTCCTCTGAGCAAGGTCCTTCAACGGGCAGTGAAGGGCCTGGGTGCTCCTCCCTCCCGCTAGCCTTCATTCCTCTTACCTCAGCTGCCTCTTCAAACTAGCCTTGTCCTCTTCTTCACCTCTTGACTCCTCTCGTCTGGCCTCAACTCAAGATGGTTTTGTGGTTAGCCGATTGCTCTGTTTGTCTCTCTGTCTAGCTATACTTTATTTCTTCTCTGTTTTGGCTTCCACGCTCACACCAGTTGGATTGTATCGCTGTTGGTGAGGCATTTGTTGACTTGGACGACGTGGGGTTTGGGGATGGTAGTATTTCCTCCACGGATCGATAGGTTACTGAGAGATAAAGGAAGATCGATGGTCATTGTTATCCTGAGACTTGAAGGGTCAGCGCGAGGAAGAAAAGTGTCCAAAGATTCTTCAGGTTACGCAAGACTATATAGAGTTTTTAAACGTCCCTCTGAACCTTGTGCCGGACTTCCACTATAGGGACGACTTATGAGCCTCCTTCCTCCCCTTCTATTGATTTCCCTGCACTTGGTAGGGACTTGAGGGCCTTTAGGGGCGTTGCAGGCCTAGGGATGAGCCTGAAGAAGGTCTTGGCTCCTGTGTTCTTGTTACAGTTGTGTGGTCATTATTTTTTTCAAGTATATTTATTTTGTCCCTCGGCAATGCTTTAGTCTCTTCCTTAATTGTAGTAGTAGCAGTAGTAGTAGTATTAGTAGTAGTAGTAGTAGTAGTAGTAGTAATAATTTCCTCACTTTTATATTTTCTTGCAGCATTCCCTAACAGTATTTTTCCTTGTCTAATACACAGACATTGCTGGGTGCTACTTTGGCTTGTTATCTACAAGGAAACATTATCTACACTGCACAAATATTATTTTGGAATATCTACATAGTAAAACAAATTATATTTCATTAATGTTATTTGACAAGCAAGGATGAAATACAGTTTGATATTATAATAATCAGGAAAATAAGTCCAGATTCGTGTTCAGCATGACCAAAAACCTGATTGTACCAATTTTCATGAGATTCGGAGGTGTGAAAATTTGCATGAAATTTTGTAGGGTACAACCCTTAGAGTTTTTTTGATAAATCACATATTTTGAAATAACTCAAAATATATAGGGCTTACGTAAAAAATGTATAGAATATAAAAGAAAGAGCAGAAGACGCCCTTTATATTGAGCTAAGATAGAAGTGAATTGGAATGTAATTATAGCTGTAAGAGTGTAAAGTAATATTCATTGATTTCTTTCATAATTCTTTTATTTTCTTCATAGGTTTTTGAGTTATTGGAAATATGATGACATTATGAGGTATACATTATTAAACTCCATCAATATACTTCAATAAAATTTTCCTGTAGGACTAATATTTACGTAGTAAAATTGGAAAATCTTTTTCGACCTCAATTCAGGTGGAATTTTCGGGCCACAAAATGGAAAATCCAAATATTATAGTAATGACCAAACTAATTCCAGAATCGTGATCAGCATGCCCCAGAACCCCTTGGTACCAATTTTAATGAGTTGTGTTGAAATATTAAAAAAAAAAGTCTTAACTTAACCTAAACGTTTCCCACCCATTTGACTTTTGACAAAAATGTACAGAATAGTATCCTGCTCTCCTTTCATCTTACAGCTGGCCTTCCTCTCCTCGTAGGACCTACAATTTAACAAACAAAGTAGATTCAGGACACGTAGATAGCAGTATAAGTGTAGATCGCATACCAGAGTAGATTCAGGACACGTAGATAACAAGTCAAAGTAGCACCCATTGCTGCTCCTTTACCAACCCACCTCGCCTCCCTTACCTTGTGTTATTTACCTGACGCTTGTTAATTTACCGTGTGTTTATTATTACTTAGTGTGCTGCAGAACCTAAAAAGAGCAAAGTAAGGAAGGAAAGGAGTGAGTGTCCCTGGCTTGTCCTGCCTCACACTAGCTGTTTCTTATGTTCCCTTTTTGTCCATAAGTCCTTGTGTCCAAAAATAGCAGAAAATGGATGATTAAGATTTATTTAGCGGAAGAGGAAGGATGTTCGTGATGAGTGGGTGAAGAAAGAAGGGAAGGAAGGAGTGAAGGAAGAAAAGAATGAGTGAGGGAGGATTAAAGGGAGTGAGGGAGTAATCAGTCAGGTGTGTCAGGTGTGAGAGAGAGAGAGAGAGAGAGAGAGAGAGAGAGAGAGAGAGAGAGAGAGAGAGAGAGAGAGAGAGAGAGAGAGAGAGAGAGAGAGAGAGAGAGAGAGAGAGAGAGAGAGAGAGAGAGAGAGAGAGAGAGAGAGAGAGAGAGAGAGAGAGAATAAATAAGCATCTTTTCCTTCTTGCACGTTTAAAGACAGATGAAACCTCAATCGTGTTATTATTGAAGTGCTAAATCGATATCCTTGGCGGGGAGTGGGCGAGGGAAGCGAAGATGGGCGGTTTTTCAGACTCATCATTATCTAGCGTCTTGGTTTGATGGCTTTAGTTCGTTAAGACGATAATCCTCTCTTACTTGACCTGACCTCACCTGACCTGACCTCCTTCCTTTCCTCCACTAACTATATACTACCCTTTTTCTCTCCCATCTTTATTAGTTATTATTTCCATCATTATATTTCTTGTTATTTTACGTTTATATTTTGTTTCGTAATATTTTCTTCTACGTTTATTTTCTTTTCTTTTCGTCTTTCTCCTCCTCCTCCTTAAGCTTCTTTGATGATTCTTTAAGGTAAATCCAAGCTCAGAGGGTCGTCGATGATTCTTATGGGTCAGTAATTTCCCATTTTCTTTGATGTTCGATTAGCCCAACTTGTGTTTTACTTCAGTCTCCCTTCCACTCTTCCTTTCCTAGCTGGCTGTGGTGTCTAGACCTGTCACTCTCTCATCCTGTCTCTCTTCCCTAAACACTCCTTCCCTTCCTCCTCTCTCCACTCCTCCCCTTCCTCCTCTCTCCACTCCTCCCCTTCCTCCCCCTAATCCCATCCTCCCTCCCACCTAGGCGTGTCTGGAAGGAGGTAATTACTCCACCTAGCTCACCTGTGTGATTTGGAACCGCGCCCCTCACCTCACCTCACCTCACCTGTTGGTTTTTGGTGTGTGTGTGTGCGTGTGTGTGTGTGTGTGTGTGTGTGTGTGTGTGTGTGTGTGTGTGTGTGTGTGTGTGTGTGTGTGTGTGTGTGTGTGTGTGTGTGTGTGTGTGTGTGTGTGTGTGTGTGTGTGTGTGTGTGTGTGTGTGTGTGTGTGTGTGTGTGTGTGTGTGTGTGTGTGTGTGTGTGTGTGTGTGTGTGTGTGATTACCATTAACTTTCCTCAATTATATTTTAAGTAACATATGTATTTTCCCTAGATACAGCTCACACACACACACACACACACACACACACACACACACACACACACACACACACACACACACACACACACACACACGGACAGACAGACAGACAATTATTGAGTGTGGTAATCGCTGATCTTGCGCCACAGTGGGACTTTTCTTCTTTTTTGTTTTGTTTTAACTTCTTGCGCACTTAAGCCTCTCGTTCAAGGTCATTCCTATTACTATGTGTAGGTGTAAAATGAAGGTGCAATGCGGTATAGTAGTAGTAGTAGTAGTAGTAGTAGTAGTAGTAGTAGTAGTAGTAGTAATAGTAGTAGTAGTAGTAGTAGTAGGTGGACATAATATTGGTAGGGGTGACTGCAGGTTAAGAAATGGTCTTGATTATAGGATGTTGATGCAGTGGTGGTGGTGATGGTGATTGCAGTGAAGATAGGATTGCTACTGGTGATGAGCTGAAGGTAGTAGAGTGATGGTGTAGGGTGAATGTGGGAATGAACACAGTGAGGAGGAGGAGGAGGAGGAGGTGGTGGTGTGGTAAGGCCAGGTGGAGACGGGACTGACTGTGGGGTCTCTGGGGTTACTGAGGGAGGGTGGGAGATGTGTCAGGGGTGGAGGAGAGGTACCCCAGGCTGCCCTCACTAGAGGCTTCGACCTTCGTCACTCTAGCCTCTTCAGTATAGCATTGACCGTTGTGGTGGGTGGACGTGCTTCCTTGTGTATTCCGTGACTTATTTGTGTTATTAAAAGGTTCTTACTGGCGCACTTTGCTAAGAGAAGGATTATATTCATGTTATTGCAGCTTTGTGTGTGTGTTTGGAGTTTTTGCAATGTTGGTGTGTGTATGATTTGATGCTTGATTTGTATGTGTGTTTGCTGAGTGTCTACGTGATTACGTTCATGTGTGCGTATGTCAGTAGCAAACAAGTCATAGAAAGAAACACATAGATAGACTAACACACACACACACACACACACACACACACACACACACACACACACACACACACACACACATACACACACACACACACACACACACACACACACACACACACACACACACACACACACACACACACACACACACACACACACACACACACACACACACACACACACACACACACACAAAACAAAACAAAAAAAATGTTGCGTCACTTTGCAGTCCTCGTGACCTTAAACTAAAGATGTGTGTGGGAGGGAGAAAAAAAAGATAAGTGACCTTGGACATAGAGTAATTAATTAGAATTCTATCCACACCTGTAATACGCCGTGTGTGTGTGTGTGTGTGTGTGTGTGTGTGTCTGTCTGTCTGTCTGTCTGTCTGTCTGTCTGTCTGTCTGTCTGTCTGTCTGTTCGCGATGATAACATTTCCACTTATTTATCTCTATAATTTTTTTCTTTCCTAAAGCCATTTTAATATTCATCTTTTATAATCCCATTCAATAATGCAATCAGTCATACATATTTCTTTTATTTATTGACATAATCCTCGTTTTTTAGTAATCTTAGTCCTGCTTTTTGGAAATCTATCTTTAATCCACAAAATTGTATCCCTATCAGAGGCATGAAGCTGCGTGTTTCTCTCCTGTTTCCTTCCTCAACTCCTATATATTTGTGGTAATTGGCGGTGCAGTGGCGTTCGAGAGAGAGAGAGAGAGAGAGAGAGAGAGAGAGAGAGAGAGAGAGAGAGAGAGAGAGAGAGAGAGAGAGAGAGACTAAACACACAACACACCGAGGCAAATGACTGCATGGGTGTGTGTGTTTGTGCGCGCGCTTGTGCATTGTGTCGTCGCGTTTGTCAGCGAAAGTAAAAAATGAAGTACGAGTATGCTTGGTAGCGTGCTGTCAGCCCTCCAGCAGTCAGGTCTTGTCCCCAGCAGACACGTGAGGGAAGCGAGGCACTGTGATGTGACGCCCCTCGTGCCCCCCCCAGACCAGCCACATCCTCAAGACCCCAACGTCACCCTCTGGACTCCTACCTGGATATCAATACCTTTAGGAACTCTTGACTTTCCCTGTTTAACGAGTGGTGATTTAAGTGACGATCCGCAGAGGGTAGAAACAAAGTACATTACATTTGTCCCCTGTGAGTAGAAAGAGGAAGGCAAGAATATAGTGAGAGTTCGTGTATTCGTATGTCAAAATGCCTCTGAAGAAGTACATGAGGGCGCCCGTGGAGGAGGTTCCCAGCATCAAGGAGAAATTAGCCTTCTTCGAACAGCGAGGACGAGGTAAAACTCAGCCTCACCCTCCTAAGCTCCCCCCTCCCATCCCTCTCCTAGCCCCCGACCTCGTTTCCTTTATCTTAGCCATCCCTCCCTCACTCCCTCCCCCTAACACGAAGTTAATATGTAGTTTTAGTGACCGTTGAACTCTTGAATTTATTGTTATTTCGTAGTAGTGGTAGTAATCTGTATTGAACGATGTTTTTTTTAATCTAGAACTGAAGTAATGATATTTTTACGTGTATTGTTATTTTTCATTCTCATAGAACTTCATGAATGGTATATATATATATTTTTTCTTTCGTAATTGATGCTCATTCGTTCTCTCGTCCTATGTATTCATCTTCATTCTCTTTAAAAGCATCTCTTAAGCATTGTACATTCTCGTCGTTTAATATAGTTTACCTTCGTCTCTGTGTGTATTTAGCATGCTTGGTCTGCGTGCTTCCTGGTATGTACGTACGGCAGGCTGCTTGGCTGCTGTCGTTATGCATTGCGTTGTTCTGGATAACGCGCTGTGCATAGTTGTTTAGTTTCGTTTTTATTTTACGGCGTCATGCCACGAGCAGAGAAACTACGTAGTGCATGTAACACACACACACACACACACACACACACACACACACACACACACACACACACACACACACACACACACACACACACGTAAATATGTATCATGTTAACAACAAGTAATAAATCCTATCACCCTTTAACTATTGACATAAACTTGGAAATATTCTACATTTTTCATTTATTTTGAGAATGATTTTTTGGTGATATGACAGTAGGAAGTTGGGTTTTAAGTTTGCATTTCCCTTCACCTCTGCCTGCATGTCGCTTCTCTACCTGTGTTAAATGCCTTGTGTTTATAGTAGACTTCTGGTAGTGGTGAGCGCTGCTTTAAGTCAGATCACATCGATGTTACATTCTGGTCAAGCGAACACCAAACGAACGAGCGATACAATTCGGCGCAATTATGACCAAAAACATATAGAATCGTTTATCTATAATTGGTAAAAGAGAGAGAAAAAAAGGAAAACTATCTAAAAAAAAAAATGACCCAGCACCGATTGGCATCTAAATTGACTAAGAAATAACAAAAATTACCTCGTGTATATATTAAGTGTTTACACGTGTGGGTGAACCTTGGACTGGCTATAACCTCACTTCCCTCTATAATGGCGTGGATGTGTATTTCACTTCATTGGCGTCGGGCTTACGGTGGTAGCGGTATAAATGTGAAAGAAAACGGAAGAGGACGTGAGGCGGTATAAAGTCTACGATTCGCGCCACACATGTTTCACTACCGCTCGTTCCGTTGACGGGCTCTTTGATTTATTTTCCACATACACGGAGGAAGTATTTAGTTTATTGTCTGAGGAAGCCACCCTGCATGGCATTTTATATATACTTTTTGTGTATTATATTATTTATCAAAACAGCTTATAATTTTTTTTATAAGATATCATTATATAGTTTATGTATTTTAGATATACATATAGCATACCAAGAGCTTAGTTTTATAATGTATATACTACATAGCATCCAAAGACATAGTGATAGATTAGGTTAATACAATAGTGTATGCAACATAGAAATAGTTCATTCATTTTGGGTAGACTAAAGAGAATATAAGTGTAGTACTAACTATTTGTGTTCTCTACAGAGGTGGTGTACGGTGCCATGATCCCGGAACCAGATTACAGTGATGACGAGAGAGAGGCGACTGTCACCAAGCAGGCCGCTCTCATCACCAGGAACAACCAAGTGAATGCGTGAGTATACCTTATAATTGTTCCGTGACGTGACTTTCTTTTCAATTCAACGACATTATACAAGTGTGTGTTACTTACTCTCCTCTTTCTTCTGCTTGCTATTATTGACGTAAATGTATTGTTTCAGATCGAGTCCCGCGAAAAAGGAAGTTGAATCTACTCCAGGCAGGATGGATGAAAACGGTCTCATCATGCCTAAGAAACTGATCAACCCGTGCCTCGAATCTACTGAGAAGAAGAGCTTACATAAAGAGCTCATGTATAATCAAAAGAGGTAATGTCTCTCTCTCTCTCTCTCTCTCTCTCTCTCTATATATATATATATATATATATATATATATATATATATATATATATATATATATATATATATATATATATATCTATCTCTATCCCCGACACCTCGGCCTAACAGTATAATGGTATAATGTACGTATCATAGGTATTGTATCACACCATAATCACCTTAGACTTAGATTCTCACCTATAGGGCTTCCTGGGTCTTAATCAGTCTTCGCTTAATACACTCAGAGTGAGGAAAGCTGTGTTAGGGAAAGAGGCTATTTTTTCTCTTATGTAGGTTGAGGTTGGGCAGTTTATAAAAAAAGTGAGAAATTTTTCTCTACAGTAAAACACATTCTCTGTTCTAACTACGTGTATGTTTGCAGAGGGATGAATGTCCTTAACCAGAAGACTGAGCTGCAGAAGGCAATGGAGAAACACAATGACAAGAAGGTCCTCAAGGAGATCCAGAAGGGGAAGGAAGCGGCTCTCACCCCGTTCCAGAAAGCCCTTGATGAGCGAGCACAGAAAATTGAACAAGTAAGTCGTAGGTGAAAGTTGAGAGCCAATACTATTCAGAAATAATCCATAGAGATGACATCCCTAAATCTATGCAATATGATGAACAGGAGTCATTCAGTTTTGCTATCGTCACATCTTATCAATTTACATCTAAGTTGAATTATTGGGTATTCTTTCTGCTGTCTCCCGAAATGTTTGATACAGGAAAACATCCTCAACAAATTGGATTGTAAATTAAAACATCTACATTTTCATTCTAGCCATTTTTCACATATATGTGGCGGAGATAAATTTCTCAATTTGTGGCCAATAAACACCAACAAGAATTTTTGTCAAACATGTTTCTGTGAGAGAATGTAGAAACAGCATAATGAAGATAGTGAAGTACACCCAGTCCTCCGGTACCGCGGTTTTTGGTAACGCGGTCCATATACACCTTTAACACGGTTGTGTACATCAGTAACGCGGGACGCCAACCCGAAAACCGAGTCGAGCTGAGTGGCCGTGACGTCAAACCACGTTACTGGAGGACTGGGTGTATTAGGTTATAAGTTATATTCGTTTTAAACACTTACCTCAATCTGTGTTTACTTTCCTCAGTCTGAGAAAGCCGAGACCAAGGACACCGAGAATGAAAAGGCTAAGTGTGAATTCCAAAAGATTCACGCAAAAGTTCGTGCCAAAATGGAAGTGCAGTGAAGGCGACTGTCAATCTGTTATACACGTCACATGTTACTGACGGTATCATAAAAAAAAATTTATGAAATGACAATATTTAGGTTAAAGGACTTCCTTATAGCAGTGAAAAGTTTGATGCTTCATAAAATGCTTGGTAAGTCTATCACAGATTTCCCAGCATTTTCAAATTTATTCTCATATTTTCATCAGACTGCCTGAAGAGCTTTCAAACCAGCAAAATATTTTTTATATACAATATAAATATAAATATATATATATATGTATGGATATGATAGTGTACACATACTCACCCATGTACAGATCTCACTGAATCATCCCTTTTCCATAGCAGTTTTTTTTTTTAAGTGTACATGATTTTAATATTTTACCAAGAGTGTATAGTTATGACAAGGTTTTAGCATGTTTACAGTCAGGCATAATTTTATTTTGAATTGTTACACTGTTCAGAACTGCATCCATACTTGGAGGTAGTGTGTGTGGAGATTAGGACGACACAGTACTTGCACAGTTCACAGTATGTAAACGGATGTCAACAAACCATGAGCACTGTGCTTTTTGTAATACCAATACCTACTAATTTAAGCTTACTGACAGTAGAGGACAAATATTTCGCACATCTTTCTTAGAGTTGCAGGAATGAATGGTAACAACAAAATATGTCAATAGAACATTCATGCTAATGCCATCAACCAAAAGGTTAAACATGAGTGGTGTACTTTGCTCTGATGGAACCTTTTTGTCAAGTTAACCTCTGTACTTGGTGCCTGTGCTGTCTGGAAGGATTTGTAATAGTCATGTTTTATGGAGAAACTGCTCAGTCATGCTTGATTCATGTTTGTTGTGGAATGGGTCATGCAAGCTCATTGCGGACTCTTGCATTACTTTTCTGTGTTAATGTTAAGGTAAGGAAATGTACAAGTATAGTTATAAATGCAGAAACTCTTGTGTTATCTTCTGTACCTCTCATCCCTTTGCAGCACCATTGCACCATGACTAAGAAATTCGAACTATTAAGGTACGGAAATAATACCCACCTCGAGACAACTCAGTACCTAGTGGGCAACCAAAAAATTGAAGGGAAAACATCCGTTAGAGATTTGGGCGTTCAAGTAATCAACGACTTCCAGTTTGCAGCACACATCGACAACATTACAATGACAGCCAGACAGATGACTAGCTGGGTGCTGCGAACACTTAACACCAGGGAGCCCCAACATCTAATCCCACTGTGCCAGCTGTGGTCTCTCCAGCAGACTCAGATGGTGTTCACAAGGAAATTGAACACAACACAACACCAAGACTACTGGCAAAGATTAAACACCCTAAAATTCTACTCACTGCAAAAAAAAAAAAAAAGACGCGAGAGGTACGCCATAATATACACGTGGAAACTCATAGAAAAGATTGTCCCAAACCCTTCCACAACTGGGGGAGGGATAGTCAGTCATAACCATCCACGTCTAGGGCGCACCTGCTACAAGAACACCAATGAGGCAGTCAGTCAACGTATGAAGACCCTGCAAGCCACAAGTTTTGTGAACCAGGGCCCTCGATTATTCAACTGCTTGCCGAGTGGCATCAGGGATACCACTAACTGCAGCACAGACAGCTTCAAAGGAAAGCTGGACCGGTTCCTGCAGACAATCCTGATGAACCCCCTATCCTACATAAGCACACTCCAAGGGCAGCACTCAGCAACTCAATCCCTGACCAAATTAATGCTATTAGGAGTGAAGCACAGTGTAGGAGCGGTGGACTCCCAAGTCGACCGTGGTGATTCTACACCTCAACGCGGGACAAGCAAAACAAGCAAGTATCTGCTATCTGCCATAATGCAAAGATAAGTCAGTTCACAACAGTCATATTAGGGAGTAGAATGTAAGGATACAATAATAAGCTGTATCAGATTAGTGTGGAATGGATAATACTGCCAGAAGAAGCAGATGACTACAAGAAATGAGTTGGGAGGAACAAAAAGAACACTGCATCATATATAAATGCTGAATGGTTTATCAAATTGTTGCAAACATATATGAAAGCTCACGCTGACCATAAAATTCTTATGGAAGAGTATTCACAAGTACAACATATTTGTATATTATATTATCAAATTATATTATATTAATGTCTATAAACCTTGTCTTGGCTACCCTCTTTAGGGGATAAAAGCCTGGTCTATAGATAGATAGACATAAATCACATATTACTGGAGTGAGTGCTTTCCTGGCCTGGCACAAATCATACAGGAGACAACAACATCCCATTAACCTATAACAGCAAGGCGTCGTTATTAAACAGTTTGATAAATGCCTTTTGAGAGTACACCTCATCTGTTGACCTCCAGTCCTCATCCATCAAGAGTATAGTATATCATTACTCAGCTTGTACTGATGTCGCTGTTGGTGAACGTGTTGAGTATGCATTTATTATTTAAACTATCACTAGATAAACGAGTTCTTAATTATCTATAGAGTAAAGCTTCAACTTCGATTATGAAGATAAGGCTGAAACTCTTCGGTAAATACACCTCACGTCAAGTAAATTAAATTTATGAGGGATGCTACATTTGATGCATAATAATGGAATAGTTACCCATAAAACACGATAGTGCTCTATCTTGTTTGTTATTGTTTTTCTATCAGCTGATTGGTGGAAAGAGACACACACACTATCACACTCAGCTGACGCCAGGCAGTTATCAGGTTTTATAAATTAGTAGTCAGGATAGGACACGTGGGAATGGGTACAAGGTAGAAAAACTTAGATTCAGGACAGACCTAGGTAGATATTGGTTCACTAACAGAGTGGTGAACGATTGGAATAGGCTAGGTAGACATGTAGTAAGTGGTGAGTCAATAGGTAGCTTTAAAAGATGGTTGGATCAGAGTATGGATAGGGATGACAGGTGGGATGGTGAAATATTGGATTATTCCATGGGTGGGAGACAAGGGACTACCTTGTGTTGGTCGTCAACTGGCTTCTTGCAGTCTCCCCAATTCTTATGCTCTTAGAACATAAAATGAACGCTGGCAACTCCTCCCGTGTGAGATGCCTTTGTAGGTCTGTTTAGCACTGCGCACCTCAGTTAGGGTTCAACTTTGAGGGAGAGTGTACCAACATGTCATCTTGGAAAAATGCTTTGCTCAGGTTGTGGCCCTTTAAAACGGACACCACGGACAGCCACGCTCCTCAGTGTGGTCGGAAAACAGAAACAAGGAAAATAACGCGGGTATTAGGGCCGTGGGAGTCGTATATGGTGAGCCTACAGTCAATACTTATCTGGGAACGACCAGGAACGAGTGCAGGAGCGGTAGTGACTGTCAACGTTCTCTTCTGGTGAGTAATTCCCTTTGTTGTGACGACCTGACCCCACGTGGGAGGCTGCCCTGGCTTGGTACAGCTTTCCCCCCTCTCGTAGGTCAGGGGTCTTAGGGGCGATGGGCTAGGGATGCGTGGAAGGGGATGTGCATTTTTCTAGCCAGGGATTTGTGGTTACGAATGCAAAGGTCAGCTGTGTGTGTGTGTGTGTGTGTGTGTGTGTACGGGAGGTTTAGTGCATCAGGTCAAGTGAAACCCGCCCACCTTGCTATAGATTTAGGGGCGGGGCGTGTAGAGAAAGCTGTATGTGTGTGTGTGTGTGTGTGTGTGGAGTTTGCCAGTGCAGTCTTACGTAAGGTCTTGCACACTAGACGTTTGTATGTGCAGTTGTAGGAGTGTTTATGTTGCTTGATACAATCTCTGCTTGTTGCCATGTGTTCAGTGTGTGTGTGTGTGTGTGTGTGTGTGTGTGTATGTATGTATGTGTAGGCGGCACACATACACACGAGAATTTATACCTAAACAAACATTTTACAATTGAATGCATAACTATTATAAATCTCATATCTCACGACTATAGTATTCTGCCTTCCTTTACCTATCTTATCCTAGTTAATGTGGAGGTTTGAGTAAGCACAGTCCTTCCCTCTACCTGACCTACACAACTGCCAGC
The DNA here is from genome assembly GCA_036785275.1 of Cancer borealis. Classification (NCBI taxonomy): domain Eukaryota; kingdom Metazoa; phylum Arthropoda; class Malacostraca; order Decapoda; family Cancridae; genus Cancer; species Cancer borealis. Next base: position 98,504 of record JAXIVD010000901.1, on the reverse strand, counting down.
GTGTTAGCCTCCAAGAGCTAATAAGAAGTGTAGCTGAGAAGGGCTTAGCTAGACACGCCTGGTACGAGATCTATCCTTTGTTATGATTGCCTTCATATTCACTTTCATCCTTTCACTTCACTTATCTTTCTTAATGAGTAGAAAATTGCTTCTATACACTATTATTATTCATCTTGATCGTGATGAATGCTAGTGTCACGTAGAAATAATTGAAATATCAAGTAGTGCAGTAGTGTTAATATATCACAGTGGTTATGTTTTGTTTTTAAGTGCTGTCCTACATAATAAAATAATCTGCAGCTTATGTTACTAGTCACATAGTAAGAATAAGAGGCTTAGATATGTACTAGTGTCACTTCTAGACTTATGTTGTTGAAGCAGTAGGGAAGAATGTGTGTGGAATGTTAGGTGTTCAATGAGGGTCTGTGAATTCTTTTTAATGGTTTGTTAGTGCTGACTGCTTTACATTTAATCATTATCTACCTGAAGTATATATATTTGCCCATTAGGAAGTCAGTGTTTCAAGCTTAAGAATATGTTGAATATAGCTACAATATTTTAAAATAATATTAGCCACTTACTATATGTTATTAGTATGTATGTAATATTGAGTAATGCATTAATTATCATGGTTCAAGAACGTCTGGTCGGTGGCATTTCAAAGAACATTGGCCTTAACACAAGAAGGAAAAGTAGTAATACAGTTATTAGAAAGTAAATCATAAATGTTAGAGAAGAATCTTTTAATAAATTACCATCACATTAGTTTTGCTCATCCTTTTATGGAAACAAAAAAAAAATACAGATTATATTAACAAGCTGATAAAGTTAGTAGTTTTTAAAGATGCATCTGCTTCATAATGTTATAAATAGCAGTGTAGAAGTACCTTAAGATTACATATCAACTCGGTGGTGTGTGTGTGAGTAAGCATTCCACAGCTGTGAGAATATATTGTGTTCTGCAGTGGGAACATAACTTCAAGCTGGACTTTGATACAATTGATATATAATTAATTAGCTAGTTATATGACATTGATAAAGTAGAACAGAAGCACCTAAATGTTGTTATTAGTTGATGTTTCTTGGCATAGTGAATAACCAAAACAAGTGAAAATTATTATATTACCCCAAGCCTTACCATAAGAAATCTATACTATATACTATCAGATTCCCAGCATGACATAGGATAAAAGGCTTATTTATTTACCTTATTCACTGTTCCTATATAAAACAAGGTAGCTATACTGATCTGTAAGGAACACTCATTTATTTGTAGTTTCCATGCATCTGTAATCTCACCTCCCTTATTGTTTCACCTTGTTTGCTCATCTGGCTGGTTCCCCAAAACTCAATCAGTGTCATGGCCATAGGAGAGAGTAGGGAGACGACAAGGAGCAAAATTCTATAAATATGCTAATACATCAAGATAGCCCAAAGGAGGTAAAGGGAAAAAACTGGTTACGGTCCACACGGAGAGGAAATTTAAGAAGATTTTTAACTCAGATCTCATGGACTTTTGATGTTATGAGTAAGGCTGTTTATTATTCATATCAAGGTGATGTAATTGTTTAAAGAATGTGCCTTGCAGTCAGAAGGTTATTGTATCTCTCTCTCTCTCTCTCTCTCTCTCTCTCTCTCTCTCTCTCTCTCTCTCTCTCTCTCTCTCTCTCTCTCTCTCTCTCTCTCTCTCTCTCTCGTATACTTGAGTCAAGGTTAGGCTGTAAAAGAATGTTATGTTGTGTTGATTATTATCTTCGTTACTTAACCATGTGACAGCATTTCCTGGAGGAGGATGGAGAGAGTATCTATATGATTTTTTTGTTTTATATCGTGGAGTGTTTTAGATGCAAAATTGTATCACATGATGTTATGCTTACATAACTTATTTTTGATCACTGTAATGTAGTCTTGTAATGCAAATGTACGAGAGAACATGACACATTTATCGGATAGGAGGAGAATTTACATTTTCTATACACTAGTTGTTTACACCACACCCATTAAACTTAAAATCAACACTAACTGGTAAACTAAAAACTAACTATCACCTATAACCAACTACCTAGAGAGTGTTTACATACTACACAAACAAAACATTATCACACTGAACCACAAATATGAACCCACCAGACAGCAGACAAAACACTTGATAACCTCACTGAACTTTATCAACCCACCTGTTCTGCCCTACATACTGCATCCCATATTGGACTGTTGATAAGAAAGGTGCTGCGTAGAGATGACTTACGAAAGAAAGAAAGAGTAGTGGTGTATCCTTGAATTGTTGTAACTTAGTTATAGTCTCAGGAATCTTGTGTGGGTGCTAAAATAAGAGTGTGTGTTTGTGTAAGTGTATGTGATGTTTTGGTTAGGTATTTGTGGTCTGACTATGATGAAGGGAAGGCTAGTGAGGAGATTGATGGGTGTGTATATATGTGTGTGTGGGTTCTCTTTGGTATTTTTATCATGTGAGTGTTATTATCGGAAGTTATAAAATTAGTTTGCACTTAGCTCTATCACTAGTAGTATGTATAAATAGCCAGCTTCCATTGACTTGTGATAGGTGAAGAGCCTTAACTGCGTGTGTGTATGTGTGTTTGTGTGTGTGTGTGTGTGTGTGTGTGTGTGTTTGTTTGTTTGTTTCTTGCACAAGACATGTTATTCCCATGAATTTATAACTATTTCCTGATAACAGTACTATCAGATAAGTTCAGAAATATAGCGACTTGTTTTGTTGTTGTAACTTTTCTTAACTTCCAACTTCCTGTTTATTTACCCTAAAATCTGACATCATTAGTAAACAACTACAGCAACGGTGACCTAGTTAACCTTTATTTAGAAACACCTAAATAGAAACACACTATAATCAGTTGTGCTGTTGTTTTTAAGTATTGTGTTGTGTTGCTTGCAGGCTGGTGGTGTGGAGTGAGCTGCGTGTGTACTTCGTGGTGAGCGTGGCTGCCTTGGGCATCTTCCTGCATCAACAATGGGTGCACTCCATCTGGCCGGAGATTCGTGTCCCCAAACCCGAACCGGACGATGCCGAAGACTGGACCCCCGTACATCCCAGGTGTGTGTGTGTGTGTGTGTGTGTGTGTGTGTGTGTGTGTGTGTGTGTGTGTGTGTGTGTGTGTGTGATGCACACTTGTGTTTGTTTACATGTGGAGCCGCGTGGCATGTGCTCCCCCCAGTACTACTACGCTCCCTGAGTGGCCCGTGGCGGAGGTTATGTAAGACCTCCACGTTAGGCCTACTGGAATGATAAGGATGTCAAGTGAAGAAAAGGATCGGGCTGTGGAAGTGTGTCATGACGTATGCATAAAAATACTACGGGAGTAAAAGAAGAAACATCAACATCTCCAATCATTACTTACCATCATAAATCCTTACTTAATGCGTAGTTATACAAACCAATTACGTGGTGTGTATGTAGATCAGATTATATAACGTAATGATGCTAATTTGAGCTTATTTGGGATGGATCTTTACACCAGTCAGTTTGTA
>JAXIVD010000901.1:87500-90000 GCA_036785275.1 Cancer borealis | reverse complement strand
ATGATATTGAGGTCTCTTATATTTTAGATCCTGACGTTCTTATAGATGATGTTGATGTCGGTTAGAGTGTAGCGTTAAGGAATGTGTTGGTGTGTAGCGGTGATGATGGTGTGTGGTGGTGTGTGAGGTTGGCAGTGTAGTAGGTTGTCAGTCATTGGTGGTGGTGGTGGTGGTGGTGGTCATGACAGAGACACTTATGGCCCTGGGGACGACCTCAACAAATATTCTGATCACTGATTGGTCCTTGGCATCCGGTGGGGTCACGCGCTAGCCTCTCGTCTAACTCAATAGGAATGTAAAGAGGGAGGAACTGGTGTTGTGTTACTGTGTGTGTGTGTGTGTGTGTGTGTGTGTGTGTGTGTGTGTGTGTGTGTGTGTGTGTGTGTGTGTGTGTGTGTGTGTGTGTGTATTAGTTGAATGAATAAATAGTTTCCAGATAATCATTAACTTCATTAGCATACAATCATCTATTAAATACCATTACAGTATTAAGGTAAGCAGGTAATGAGCCTTGATTACCCACGGTTACCTGCCACGTAACACCACACCGTACCAAAAACACATCAACAAACAAGGGCGTATGTACAGGCTACCATTTATATACCACCTGTCATCCACACACATAACTTCTTTACAACCTATAACCTTTAAATTCTTGCTCTTACTACTTGTGCTGTTTCTGGTGGTGGTGGTTGAGGTGGTGATGGTGGTTGAGGTTCTCGAGCACAGCCGTAACAGTCCTTATATCCGGTTTATAGGTAAAGCTGTTTGTTCTTTTAACCGCAGAAGGGAAAAGCGGGAACGAACAAGAGGTGGTGATGGTGGGTGTGGGTGAGGTGAATTAAGGACGTTCAAGGGTTTTCCACTACATAATCCCACCACTTGTTCTTGTCTTCCACCTCCACCACCACCACCTGTAAGAAGCAGCTCTCGTCACCCCTCTCTGTCTCCCTCCCTCCCTCCCTCCTCACCCACTCTCCTTGCACACGAGACAAAAACTAAAACGCCTGCAGTACCTATGATGTAAAGGCCAGATCGGGCAACACACACACACACACACACACACACACACACACACACACACACACACACACATACACACACACTCTATGTTAGGTTAAACGTCCAGTCAGAGTGAATCCTTGACTGTTGGCCACGTGCTTTAGATTAAATAAACAACGACTTTATCGTCTATACCTCAGTGTGACTTGTTTTTACTTGGTTAGGTTGATGCACTATACATATACAATCTTATGACTGTGTTAGGTTAGGTTAGGTTAGGATACAATCTTATAACCAGGACGGTGTTGTAGTTGGCGTAACCTTTGCATGCGTAACAGTAGTAGAGAAGAACAAGGTTGTATTATGTTCCACGGCGTATACATTTAGCTGGAGGACAGATGGAGAGCGTTACACATTTATACGAACAGACATACTAAAGGGTTGTATTTCTCAGTGTGGTTTTAGTAGCTTAGTTATACGTTAAGTCAAGGAGCAGAGAGAGAGAGAGAGAGAGAGAGAGTGTGTTGACTTAGAAACTAGTTGCATAATAGAACCTGACCTGTGTGAACAAGATCAGTGGAATTTGATACAGACAAACACAACCCAACCCTTGCCTTTGAAACCTTTGTCACTAGAGAGAGAGAGAGAGAGAGAGAGAATTTTTTTTCTCATTTCAAACAAGAATATAAAGTTTTCTCTCAGTCAAGCTCTCCAGCACTTAAAATATGTATGTATATACAACAATATCAAAGTGTAAAAGTAAGTTCTATATTCATACTTGCTCGCTTTTGGTATAATTGCAATGTAACCCTTTTTTTTTTTTATGTGTATATAAAATGGTGTTCTGTTGCAATATTAGAAGAGTTGCAAGTAATTTTAGGTCACAATGTATAAAGGAAGTGTGTGTGTGTGTGTGTGTGTGTGTGTGTGTGTGTGTGTGTGTGTGTGTGTGTGTGTGTGTGATGTTCTAAACATTTTCTTTTATTAGTATTATTCCCAGTGGAAAACAATGCATTTTTCTCTATTATTTTTAAGTTAGGCATATTTAAAGGGGCATTGACAGTAAATTTAGATATAATATGGATTTAAACCGTATATTAAATTGTGTTTTTGCATTACTAACTAGATAATTTACGATAGAAAAGGCTTAATGATAACAGTAATAGTAATAACAATGGTAATAGTAACGATAATAATAATAATGATAATAGTAATAATAGTAATGATAATAATAGTAATAATAATGCACGTCTACCTTAGTGGAATGTTGGATAGTGAAGCGGAAAGAGAACACTGTAAAAAGTCCCCGGAGGGTCATTTACCTAAGGAGAAGGGGAGGGAGAGGGAAGGGAACAAGAAAGAAGGGAGAGGAGAGGGGTAAGGAAAGGGAGGAGAGGGAAGGGAGAGGTGAGGGGTAAAGGAAAGAGGGGGGGGGGATGGGAAGAAGTCTTTGCACAGCGGTGAGAGTGCCAAAGGGAGTAGGTGGGAGGGGCAAAGG
>JAXIVD010000901.1:15000-82500 GCA_036785275.1 Cancer borealis | reverse complement strand
CTACCCATAATTGAGTAATGGTGGTATTAGTGGCGAGTAATAATGTTTTATGTTTGGTTCATTCCATTCCGCGTCTTTATAAACCCTTAATTCCCTTCAGTGTGGCATTATGTGGATTTCTTCAGTCACTTATGTTATGATGTAACTCGGATTAATGAGTGTGGGAGGAGAAAATTAATACAAGTGTTATTTACGGTTGAGTAAGAATTAAGGTCAGTTTCAGGACGTTTTTGCTCTCTCTCTCTCTCTCTCTCTCTCTCTCTCTCTCTCTCTCTCTCTCTCTCTCTCTCTCTCTCTCTCTCTCTCTCTCTCTCTCTCTCTCTCTCTCTCTCTCTCGTTGAAGATACTTTTCTGCTGGACCCGAATGTATTTTGTCGTCACCGAGGAATTGTTTTAGTTCCTGAGACAACGTGGCGCTGTGCACAGGTGCTGACCAGGGTGTGCAGGTGGAGGAAGAGAGAGAGAGAGAGAGAGAGAGAGAGAGAGAGAGAGAGAGAGAGAGAGAGAGAGAGAGAGAGAGAGAGAGAGAGAGAAGAAAAAAAAAGAGAGAGAGAATGTGTGTGCGCGTGTGTGTTTTGACGCAGCAGTACATTGGGGAAGACATGACCGCCCTGCGAGGTTGGCATCACCCAAACCACGCATCTCTGGCACCTTCCCTTCCCTTCCTCCTCCCCCCCACCTGGCACCCACGTGTTGCCTCTGTCGACGCCTACCCATTCGTAGTTCGTGCCCCCTCCTAACCGTAAACTAGTATCTGCCGGTGGAAGAGAAAACTCTGCCACGTGGAAAAGATGCAAAATTAACGTGAGTGTAAGTTAGGAACATGGCGTGGTGGATGAAATTAGCAGTTGTCCACATTTGTCGTTTGTCCTTTTATTTTAGTCTGCTCTCTCGTGATGCCCTGCCTCGCCTCGCCCCCTCCCGTGCCCTGTGCCCTGTGCCCTGCTTTACTAATGTCACCTCCACGTCGCGCCACCTTGGAATTTGTCAAGGGGGAGACAAAGGTAGTCGTCTACGCCGCCACTCTAGTCTGCTTCCTCATTTATTTGTGACTCAGATTGGCTAAAAAAAGAAGAAAAAAGAAACAGGAATGATAGTGAAATAAGCCAACTTGATGGTATTATCGTCTCGTTAATGTAAACAAACCCACAGGATGAGAGGCTCCAGTTGTCACGCGTCGTACCCCGCGCGGTGGTGACACGCACAACCTTTCCTCCCACACACTACATTCTGGGAAATCTTGAGGGTGTCAGCAGCCATTGTACTACTTTATCTATCCTTTCTTCTCATTCTCACATCCTCTTACCCTTGCTTATTAAACAAATTATCCCGTGTTTATGATATTCTTAAATAGATTACGTTAATTGAATTTGTGATACGTAAGTTATGGGTTGTCTGTGCTTTATCAGTAACCTAATTCTAACGTTTACCTTTGCATTACAGTTTTGCGCCATAACTACCTCGTTGCTGAGTCTGTGCGGCGTGTTGGGGTACCTGGTGCCCGGCGTGGTGCTGGTGTACGTGTTGTTGATGGTGGTGATGACAGGCCCGGGTGTCCTGCTCCACCTGCTGCCAGATTCCTTCTATGAGCGGCTAAGCAGGATGCGTGCTGCCCTTCGAGGGGACACCGCAGGCATGGGTTAGTGTGTGTGTGTGTGTGTGTGTGTGTGTGTGTGTGTGTGTGTGTGTGTGTGTGTGTGTGTGTGTGTGTGTGTGTGTGTGAGTGACCCAAGGGCCTTTGAAACATATGTCAGATTGATGAGTAGCTTATTCTCAAGTTGATGCAGTTGTTAATATACTATGGAATTGTAGCTTCTTTCACAGTCCTGTAGCATTGTCATCTGTTAACTTGGTTCCAGAGGCTTCCAGTGTGTCTCTGGACAGTGACATGTCTGAGTTCATGCCAGAGCTGCAGTCTCTGGAGGCTCAGGCAGCCCTGGATGTTCCCCTAATGAGTCAGGACCCTCTGGAGGTGGAGCAGACGGAGGAGAGTGGAGGTCAGGCTAGAAAAGGTGGCACTACTTCCACCAGGAGGCGCAAAGGTCCCAAAGGTTCCCCTGGAGATGACGACTCTGTCAGCTCACCTGTGACGGGACAAGGTTTGTAATGTTTGGTACCAACACACTAGAAATTTAGTTATTTTCAAGTGAAATATGAAAGATGATGTAGATCTGTTGGAAAATTATAAAATCACTGCTTGGTTTTATGTTTCATTGTTATATGATCTGCCACCAATAGCACTGTCTACTTCACACAATATTAAACACTTGATGATATGAAGTCATAACTTGTGTATGGCAATCCAGTATTCATCCCTATGCTTGAAGGAACAGTTTCATTATCACTATCTGAATAGGGAAGTGAGAAATATTAAGTTTTCCAGATGTTTTTACTTATGAATGGGAGCTCAATTGAACATCTGATGTGCCTCTGAAGTAGTTGCCTTAACACTTACATGAATTAGATTAATTTAAGCCACTAAAGACCTAATTCAGGGCTTTTTTCCGCCAGATGATACTGTTCCATTCTACACTGGGCTGCCTGAAGATTTTCCTTCCTATGATCATGATAGTGTAGATGATCTGGATGACCCAGATATTGACCTACCTGAGCCATGTCCTCCCGTACCCAAGCCTAGCATCCAAAGACATCCTGGGAACTCCAGCGACCGTTACCAGATGGAGTTTGTCTCCTCTCACTTTGGAGACAGCAGTGATGAGGAGGAAGCCTTCATGGAGGGCCTCTCCTTTGAGCAGCGAGGACAGCTAAGAGCAGAACCTCAGCAATCTATACCAGCTCTCCTACAGCCCGCTCCATCTGTAGATCCAATTGGCCAGTTAATGAGCAGTGTCATAGCCCAGAATGCAGGCAATGTTTTGTCTGCCTTTGGACAAAACTTAGTAACTTCTGTGATAGGACAGGCTAGTGGGTTCAGTTCTCAGAACCCATATACAGCCAGTCTAGAGCCTAGTCAACAGCAGCCTCCTCCCAGAATGTCAAGGTCGATGGACTCTCAACAACAGTCCACAACAGACTTAGAGGATGATTTTGAACTCATTTCTGATGATGAATGTCAGTGACGATGTCCACAAACTCAAAGGCACACTTTAATGCGATAATACCGTCTAGGATTACAGTGCATTTAAAAACAAGCCCACAGATATATTATTTACAGATCATTTTGTCATTATGGCATAAATTTTCCATATTTTATATTCATACAGCACATTAAATTTCCATATCAAAGTGATGGCTGCCTTAAAACGTTCTCAAGGTTACCTACAACTGTGTCACAGACCAGAACTAATAACGGTGCAGTATTTTGGACAAACTAGTAGCATTTATTTATATACCACAAAACCAATGTAAGTAATATTTCAGAATATTTATTTAGGTGATGGTTATGATGATTGAATTTGTAATAAAAAGGCTTTGTAAACCAACTATCTGAGAATCGTGTCAGTGTGCAGTTATCACATAGTATTACTGTTCCTAGTAAGCAGGACGGAACCTATCCTGCGTCACTCTTGGTCATGCATGCAGCTGACACTGATCCTCAGATGTGGTGGTGAGTAAGAGTGAAAGGTTTAAAAGACAGGTTGGCATTACTGCAACAAAGAATAGTGTCCTCATTAATCCGTCATTATTGAATTAGGGGCAGGAATTAGGCAGTTGATTTCTCCTATGTGAAGGTGCACTTAGACAGCTTGTACCTGATTGGTTAGTTTTGTAGTTAGAAAATTGATGCTCTTCAAAGTGATAATGCAAACCTAGGGCTCATAAGGCATCAGGTAGCCCTTACAACCTTTGAGCTCAGGACTGTTTGTGTGCACCAGGAGGTTACGGAATACAAACAAACAAACAAACCATGAAGGGGGCATGAACCTATTTTATATTTATTTGTATATTTATTTATTTATCATCAGCATTCATTCTCCTTAGTTAATGGAGATCGTAGCTCTGTTGGTGGTTTCTTCATCTTCCTAATCGTAATTTTTTATACATTAAAGCAATTGCTAATAAGTCTTAAAAAATTGCTCTCTCTCTCTCTCTCTCTCTCTCTCTCTCTCTCTCTCTCTCTCTCTCTCTCTCTCTCTCTCTCTCTCTCTCTCTCTCTCTCTCTCTCTCTCTCTCTCTCTCTCTCTCTCTCTCTCTCTCTCTCTCTCTCTCTCTCTCTCTCTCTCTCTCTCTCTCTCTCTCTCTCTCTCTCTCTCTCTCTCTCTCTCTCTCTCTCTCTCTCTCTCTCTCTCTCTCTCTCTCTCTCTCTCTCTCATGTGCTGGATTAGTGTGTATAACAAGGAAGGAAACAAGGGGTTGGGTTGGGGTGGCAGGAAGGGCGTCGGGGTTTGTAATGAGGTTGAAGTGGTGTCCAGCAAGGTGAAGGCAACAGGTGTGTTCTGAGGTGATAGAGGCAAGGGGTAAGGGGATGAGGTAGTGTGTGATAAGGGGTGGGCAGAAGGTATAGTGTTGATATAGGCATCAGCCAAATCAACTCGCGTTTAAAGGAAGAGCACTGCTGTTGAAATGACTTCTACGTATATACATTAATTGGAAAACATGCATCAGGATACAAATTTTTGAATGTGTTTGATTGTGTTTACATTTGATATGGTTGATATACATACTTCTCATCATATTCTTTCAAGGATTATCATTACCATAGTGAATGAGTAATGGGTCATGGAAATATCTTGCCAACAAAGGGGTAAATAAACCATTTGCATAAAACTGCTGAACTATTTAAGTCAAGTTTTCATTGGAAAGAGATGGTATGTACATCAATAAATTCATAAATACTCAGTACATTATGTAATACATTACTACAGGACTCAACAGCCCAGTAGTTCATGAATCATATAATTATATGAATAAGGGTAAGCATCCTTTTTATATAAAACTTTTATAATTAGTGTAAAGTCAAATTACTCTATGTTGTGAAATACTAGTAGATGAATGGCCTCCAGGAGACAGGCAGCCATGTACAGTTTGTTTAGTGCGGCACCTGGTGGCTGTGAGGCTCATGGGGATACTGTGTATTAGTTTTGTAGCAAAGATATTAATATAGCAATTTTATTGTGGGTTATAAATCAGTGGAGAGAGCTTTCAGGGTGTGGCTGGCATGTGATAGGTGGGAGGGAGAGGGAGAAGACATACTGCTGATGGGTTGAAAGTGGTATCTTTTGGTGTTGACACATGCTCTCTTGAATGTGATGTGGCAATCCACTTGGTATCTTTTAGGATTGCAGTAAGTGTGCAGCAGTCTTTGAGGGTTAAAAGCACAACTGAGTTAAAGGTATTATTTTTCAATAATTGAAGCACAGCAGTGTTAGAATTCATGATTATTCGTTAATATAGTGTTTTCAGTGCTGTCATTGTCTTGGCTCAGGGTACCTGAATATAGGAGTCACTTTTCTGCTTTACCATAAATTAATATTTGTTGAGAACTGAACAAAGCGATAAATAAATTTTAATTATTTAGCAGCATTTACAGAAACCGAGCTTCACATTTTGGTGAGAGTAATTATGTTCTTTCTCGCTGCCGTGTTGCATCAGAAGTCTCGTGTGTAATGACTTGGTCCTGGCAAGGGATTTATGCAAAGGTGTCATGGCATTACAGGAACCTGGGTTATAAATATATTTATATATCACAGGTTCTGAGAAACATGCATGTAATACAGTATAAAGATAAAGTACCTTGTTAAAAGAGACCCGACTACAAGTTAGTGCTATGACATCAGTGTGAATAGTGTTGCCAAATTAGTGATATGCTACCAAAGATGAGAGGAAGGAGGTACAGGGCAGTGTTCTGAAGGGCTGGTGCAGGGGACGGAGGGGGACGGGAGTATGAAAGCTACTTGCTGAATAAATTGCAATATACTGAGTTACATAATGTACATTGTATTTTCTAAGGCTGGAATAACGATAATTCTTACGCAGTCATTTAATCTATTTGAGTTAATAAATATCAGTAACTTAACATCATTAAAACGACTTATATTATTGTAAATATTTGCCAATGTATATGCAAATATGGGCTTGCAGTATTATTTGCTAAAAGTAACTTTGGCTCCTATTTAGTCCTTTGGTATAAGTCAGTTTCTGCTGTTCAAGCTGACAGCCACAGTGAGAGATGCAGGTCAAGCCAGACCTGCCCTTGCTGGAGATAGTTTCATTACATTAAACAACAGTGTCAGTGTTAAGTGATATGTATATATATACATATGTATATATACATATATTTATATGTATGCATATATACATATATATATATATATATATATATATATATATATATATATATATATATATATATATATATATATTGGTGTGCACAGATTGTACAATTTTCGAAAAAAAATTGGCTCCAACAAGCGTAACAAGACTCCAGAAGGTATGAAGGCTGCAAGTTGTACAGTTAGAGCTGAATATTGTGATATGTAATGTGTTTTGTAAGGATGTATTTGTGTAGAATATCTTAATTAAGTTTTAAAGAGGTAATGCTATCAAAAGTAGCTATTTTAATTATGCACCTGTGTATAATACTATGGATATGTATTACTGTGAAATAAAAAGGAAATCCTCAATAATATTTACTTGGTTTACTTGTTGTTTAGAGGTGTATGCCTGGCAGTGGTGGTGCTCGAGCGCTGCTTCTCACCCTGGCTTCATTAATTCCAGCTGGGCCGATATGGAGGTAGAGGTCCTGCATCTGGCAGTGTAGTCCGGTACTGAAGGTTCGTCGGAAACTGACCCCAGGAATCCGTCCAGGTCAGTTTTGAAGATGTTCACTATGCAGGCAGTAATGTCACTCACCTCCTTTGGGAGTGAATTAAATATTTTTGGTCCTTCGTGTGCTAGGCTGGCTGTGAGCAGTCTTTATTTTCTGTGGGGCTCTTGTTGGTAAGCTTCTTGTACACTTGCATCCAGTCCTTTCACTGGTGTAGGGTTGTAGTGCAGAAGGTGTGGGGTCAGGCACCAGTTTCTCCAGGATCTTGCAACGGCTGGAAAATGGTGTTCAAGCTTGGTCCCCTTACACTTACACCAGGAGGGACATTAACGTACTGGAGTGTACAAAGAAGAGCCACTAAGCTCATTCTCTCACTCACACACCTCTCATATGAAGATAGATTATCCAGTCTGGGTCTCACCACCTAAGAGGCAAGACGCAGAAGAGGTAATATGATAGAGACCTTCAAAATCCTCAAGGGTTTTGACAGGGTGGGAGGCCAGGAAGGCTTTCTCAAATTGAACACCAAGGATGGGAGACAAGGAACTGCCTCATGTAGGTCACCAACTGGCCTTTTGCAGTCTCCTCATTTCTAATGTTCTTATGAGGCTCCCTGGAGGTGAAGATTCTCAACATCCAGCCTGCCATCCCCTTTAGCCTTCTTCACTGGAAGGAGCAGGTCAATGCTGAGGTGAACTCCGAAGCATTTCACATGTGCATTCATCGTATAAATTTGAAGAAAAAAATATATCCAGTGTTGATAAATTATAATACGTAACATTAATCAGGGCTCAAAAAACATAATACTTAACAGAAAGAGGATGTACAGTCTCCTGGAAACTGTACAAGGCTCTCCCTAACCTTAACCTCGATATATGGACATATCGATGTATTGTTACAGATAAAAAAAAAAATATAACTGCTTTTATACACTATAAGCACCATTATAATTTAATAACATCATTATTACGTGTGAATTAGTATGTGAAAATATAGTAGAAGCAATGAAATAAATAAATAATAATGCTTTATCGAGGTAAGAGGAAATGAGCTTTGCCCCAAGAGGTCATAACTCCGCCCATTCAAGAGGCTGTAGCTTTGCCTTCACGTTCGTCTTTCTGTCAGTGGCTGTCAGTGACTTACCATCAAAAGTAAATTCACTAATATATGTTTTATGTATCGAGTATCGACACACACACACACACACACACACACACCTTAATTCACAAGGGTGGCTCGCCATGGGATTAAGAGAGAGAGAGAGAGAGAGAGAGAGAGAGAGAGAGAGAGAGAGGTGCTAACTACACATCTATACGCGCACAGTGAATATTTTGGGAATGATCACATGAAAAACAATACTCTCTAAATTACAGTCCAGATAGTACACTTAAATTTAGTCATTGATGATGGTCATGCATGTTTTTATTATTATTATTATTATTATCATTTCCACACATTGACACTCACCTGGTTCACTCACCTGGTTGGCTACCCTGTTACAGTTAGACACACATCTCGAGGAAGATTTGCTAATAAAAAAAGAGGAGCCCACAATCTGCTGGCACGCCAGCCCCTCTTCGTGGTGTAAGGCAATATATGAGTCAGGACTGAATAGGAAGTATGACGTGGATGGGAAGGGAGGGGGGGGATGAGTGTAAAATTTTTCCTCAGTGGTACCTACTCGAAACATTGTGAAACGCATGATACAAATTTCTCACTACGGTGCAACTTATACAGCATACAACACAAATTACCTGTTTTAAGAGTTCTAGTGGTAATCAATAAAAACGATTAGCTGACCACCGCTTATCCATTATTACGATCAAGTTCTACAAGCAGCGGAAATATAAGTGCATGGATGAATGCTATCAATTTATCAAAAAAGAAATAGCTGTAGCTAGTGGTGCTAGCATACGTAAGAAGATTGTGTCTATATAGGTACTGGTACTGTCCTACTTTCCATCACACTTTATTAATATCAACACAACTCTACTTGTTAATATAGTAAAGTGATGTGTAAGTGGATATATTACACCATATAGATACCAACAATTGCATAACATAAGCACACACATACACATACAACTGCTGATAGCTGGGAAAAACAGCTGAGCGGTCCAGCAGCCCGTCACAACTCACAATTAAACAAGTTGGCGTGCATGAGGCTGCATGACCTGCCTGCTCCTCATAGGTAAGCCAAACAAACATATTAAGGAACAATTGATATATAAGTAAACCCCATTAGTGAGATGGTAGCCCCGGTATTAGTAACGATCCCGGTATATGTGTAAGCCGCTGCCTCGCCATCCAGGTGTTGTAGACAGGCAGGCAGACAGACAGGCAGACAGATTCAGTATCCTGTGTACTGTTTATCTTTCCTGTACTCAACAACCCATTGACACGTATGAGGTGAGTAATATTGTATTAATTTACACTGTATAACTTGATGTATGTGAGTTATGGGTTCAGGGTGAAATATCATTGATGTGATAAGTACATATTCACTATTTCAAGGACGCATTTTAACTTGGCAAGGAAGGGGTAGTGTATTTATCATGGTAACGTTTAAGGCAGGGTTAGATATATTTTTGTATGATAACTCGTAGAATTAGGTTCACAATAGTTGTATTCGTGTGTGGCAAGTGGCTTGTTGTAGTATACTTATAGATTCACAAATATTAACTTGTAGTAATGGTTTATACTTTTGATGTTGTTTATAGTGGCTGAAACTTGGGTTTGATTTGACTGTTGTTATATTGTAGGTTAAAATTGAAGGTTAGCAAAATCTATTCGTCTTATTGCTTTCCCCTACATGAAAAACTGGGTCATCAATATAAACAGATTATAGTTTGTTCAGAAAAAAAAGTAAGTACAGAGAAGGATTAAAAAATAATGGTTAGGTTCCGTGAAGTACTCATAATTCCATGGCATTATTATGTAGGTGAATGATAACCATAGATAGGTATGAACCACCTAAGGCATAGTTAGGTAATGTTTATAGTGATCATGGGCTAAATAAGACCCTGGCATGGCTTCACAGATTGTTATGCAACTCTAATTACTAAAACTACAGGTGAATAAGACTGTAGAAGTGAGAAGAATAGAAACCTTTCTTATTCTTTCAAATGGAAATTATTACATAAGCATCACAGACTATGGTGAAGAGAGCAACACTAGCAGTCTCAAAATCTAACAGAACAGGAGCAGTAGAATTATAACCTACTGTAAGGATGTATCTTTATCTTGTTTATTCATATGCACCAGAATTGAACCTCATCTTCCATTCAATAATTAGTATATATCAGCTATGTCGAACCTATTGTGGTTATGTAATAATACCATAATTCATTCTTATCATTAACACATTTATTATTATTACAGAAGTGGAATATGTCCCTTGATGCTGAAGCTCAGGAGGATGAACTGCTTGTGTTGGCCAGCATCTATGAGGAAAGCTTTACATCCAGCCAGGCAGAGGCGGAGGCGGAAGTGGATAGCGATGGTCCAGCCCGGGGTGGAGTGCTGGCCAGCCACTTAGACCTTCAACCTGACTTCACTTTACTCTCCAGGCTTACCAGGGACACTGGTAAGACAGTTGCAGGTTGTGAGGATGTAAAGTTATCGACATGATGTAGGTTAGATAGTGGATGGTTGTACGCATAACTATTGATAAATGCTGAGGATATTGATATGATATTATAATCAAAGGAAAATGGCATGAAAAATAGATATAACATAGTTGTAGTAAATGCAAATAGTCACATAATTTTAGTTCCAATATAATGCCTCTGCAACTTATTATAAACTATTGTGTTGGTTGTTCAGGTGAAGTTGTGGAGGAGAGGCATCAAGTGGATCACCTTCCCCCCATCTACCTCCACTTCACCTTCCCATCCACCTACCCCTCACAGCACCCACCATGCTTCACACTTTCATGCAAGTGGCTCAACAAGGCACAGGTCAGTGGAACATTATCCATTCCATCACACAAACACTCACAAAGATGATAATATAATCTATCTACCTATCTTTCTCATTTGGGAATTTGTCAAGGAATACATAAATTTTTTCCCCTGATATTGTAAGAAAAGTGTTTATAACTGAATATGTATAATTGTATTTTCTCCTTGAACAGTTGACTCAACTGTGCCAAAAACTGGATTCACTGTGGGAGGAGAACGAGGGTTGTGTCATCACCTATACCTGGGCACAGTTCCTGAAGGAGGGAACGATGGACTTCTTAGATTTAACAGACACGCTAGACTTAGATATCATAAAACCGACTCGCATCTCCCGCGGCTCATCCAACGCCTGTGGCCTTGTGGGGGATGTGAGTCAAGAACATAGTGGTGCTATGTGCAATCCTGGTGAGGAAAAATGTGATACTAGTGATAATTCTTGTAGTAATAGTGATGGTGCTACAGCAGGCACAAACACACCCTTGAGCAGGCAGAACAGTCAAAACTATGATAGCAGGGCCATGCAGGATATTGGCCCTAAGACTAATATACTCTACCTACTGAAGGAATACAATGAAGAGATGCGGAAAAAAGTATTCAGGTCGAGTGTATTTGAGTGTAAAGTTTGTTTCCTGGAGAAAGTGGGTGCCAATTGTCTTGAGTTTTGGCCGTGCAGACATGTGTCCTGTAAGGAGTGTATGGCTTCCTTCTTCTCAGTCCAGATCAGTGAAGGCAACATCAAATTCCTTAAGTGCCCTGAGGATAAGTGTGATTCTGAAGCCAATCCAAAGCAGGTATGTATAATTACACACCTGTTTCTCTTCATCATTATCATCTTCATCATTACTTTCCATTATATAATGCAAAAAGTATGTAATATGTTAATCTTTTACTATTAAATCATTCTATACAACTTGATTACTCGCCAGGTTCAGGAAGTTGTTTCAGCGGACTTGTACAATCGCTGGGATCAGATGTTGCTCAATTCAACGCTATCATCCTTGGGAGACATCCAGCCATGCCCTCGCCTCCACTGCCAGTACCCAGTCACCATAGAGGAAGGGCAGGGCCAGTGTCCTTCATGCAAGTTTGTTTTCTGTGGGATATGTAGGTAAGAGCCTTGGAGTGTTGGTGTTTGATAATGGTAGAATGCTTGGGTGAAAATTGAACTTATAATGGTATGTGTACGCGTGTCTCATCCCCATCCACCCGTCCTTCCAGTCAATTATACCAAGGGTTAGATTAGGTTAGAGACCTCTTGATGCCATTCCATAAACAATATGTATTTTTTGGTGTTTCAGATTTGGGTGCCATGGTATTGAACCTTGCCGCTTGAAGCATAGTGAGTCCAAGAAAATCATGGACGTTTATATTAATGGAAGAGAAGATCAAAAGAAACTTCTTGAGGAGCAGTATGGCAAAAAGTACCTGTGTTCTTTGAGAGACGAATATCTCTCAATGAATTATTTGGAAGAAAACTCAAAAAGGTGTCCTAAATGCCTTGCTAAAATAGAGGTAAGTGGAAAGTTATTGCTATAACCCAATTATGGTAACTGTTCAATCAGTTATTTGTACTTTTTATATACTTTTGAAATCTCTATTCTATGTTATGTACAATTTTATATACCTATTGGAATTAAGTAATGAAATCTTGGCATACTATTTAATTGGATTCATATATGCCTATGCGAAAGTATCAACATTTTTTTTATTAGCTTCTTGGGTGCTATCATAAAAAGGCATATTGGTTAATAGTACATTCACTGATTATTTTATTAAGTATTCCCTGTAACAGAAACAATACAGTACTCAACACCACCTTACTTCCAACAGAAAATGGATGGTTGCAACAAGATGACCTGCCAGCAGTGCAACAGTTACTTCTGCTGGCTATGCATGACCATCTTGAACCCCGGCCACCCTTACAACCACTACAATGACCGCAACTCTCCATGCTTCAACCAACTCTTCCTGGGCGTGGATGAGGATGAGGACATATGGGAGGATGACTTTATTGATGATGATGATGATTATGATTACAATGAAGATGACTAGTAGTTGTAAGAGGTTAGCAACACCAAAGTACTCAAGTGTCAGGATCAGGGATACACATCAATTCAGTAAAATGGTATAATTGGTAGAAAACTGAAAATTTGGTCATGAAATTAATTATTACCTAGTCATTGAAAAGTATTTGATTCATGTCAAGTACCATGTATTGAGGACAGCTATCTCACCATTAGTTTGAATAATTATGAGTTAGGAAAGGATTGAATTATTTTTTAGTTATATGATGGTAGATACAAGAATACTACCAATGTATTACTTGTGGATCGTAAAGAACAACCCGAAAGCAAGGAGGCAGGTGTCTGGGAAGCCCCTCCTTTGTATCTGCTACAAAAACACAGGACACAGAGTTCACTACAATCACTTCCAATTTCACTTTCAATTAACTCCCACGCACAGGCATATTTACAAGGAAAGGAAACATTTTTAGTCATTTATTTACAAAGCTGCTAAGAGAATAATCACTACATATAAAGTACAGTTTCTCTTATCTAAGATGACCCCGAGCACAACACTATCAATGTTTTGTATGCCTTGATAACAGTGGGTGTAGAGGTTCTGGTGCTCGTATGTATGTACACTCCTTTTTATTTATTTACTTACTAATCACACATTATGTATTGATGCAGCTTTTCTTATGCATTTTGCAATTTTCACAGAAATATGATACATAAAATCTCAATGTATTGTTGAAATATGTGATGCCAACTAGAATAATTGAAAAGTTTGGTAAAAAATCTACTCGCTGCTGTAGGCCTATCCCAATACTCTATAAACACGTGGCTACATTCATACCCAGATACATGTTAATTTGCTACAAGTGTTTTTAGCTCAGGACCGTGTGACTATCCTTCCAAGGGCTTATAAGATAGATCATGGAGGTGGAAGATAGTTGTACGAGGACAGAATGGATGGTGATGTTTGAAGTGTGGCGTTAATGACCAAAGGAAATAATGCAGTTGAAGTGTTGGTCATTATGTGTTAATGAATGATGTGTATTGTTCTGCCATTGAGGTTGATATTTGATATTACATGAAAAACATTGCGTGACCATATTATGTACTTTATTCAGTTAATGAATATAGGCATACTGTAAATTATTTCAGAAAATGTGTCATAACAGTATTTTTTTACCTTGAGAAGTATGTTTATATAAGAACTATATTAATGTTTCGTTTGTTTAAAACCCAACTAACATTAAGCTTTACCGGTAATTATTTGAATTCAATGTATAGACATACATAAAATACACATCTCAAGCTAGGTAATTTCCTGAAAATAATCTGCTACCTAAACCTACATAAGATACACTCAGTTAAATATATATAGTGTGGCATTTTAGGATAGTGTGCCATGATAAAGGTGCATATTCACTCTGTTGTGTCTGTAAAACTTTTTTTTCATAAATATCATGTATATATTTATTCTGATGGAATTCATGAAACTTATATAACAAATAAAGTATAATGAATACTTAATTTGTGATGGTATCAACGCCTTTCAAAAACAGGGACGAGGTTAACACACACACACAAACACCTACACAAATATAAAATATAGATAATATATTTCTTATTACAATTATGTATAAATAAGTTGTGTTCATTAGACATTAAAAGTTCTATAAGTTCTCATTATACTCCATGATTCTAGGCGCCTTTGCTTCTTGACAATCAGGTAAGCAGCCAGTATCACAGCAATTTCTCTGATTAAATTTGCATAGTTGCCTATGGCTCTCTCTGGAAGGAGGGAGGAAGGGAGGTAAGAGGGGGAAGGAGCTTAGGAGGGATAGGGGTCAGTCTGTCTAACACACACACACAATAATAGTAATAAAAATAATAATAATAATATAAATAATAATAATAATCACATTTGTCACAGTAAAAAATATAAACCTTTATCTATTAAATTGTTGTAAGAAGTTCCCTCACCACCACCACCAACACCATCACCATAATGATGAATAAATACTATAATAATAATAATAATAATGAATATAAGGTGATGATAACGGGAATAATGAAAGTATTTCCTATATCTTTTTTTTTTATATATATTTTTTTAATGTTTGATATTATAGTAATGATGAAAATAAGTCCAGATTCGTGTTCAGCATGACCTAAAACATCATTGTAACAATTTTCATGAAATTTGGAGGTGTTGAGTTTCCGCGGTGCACAGCAAGAGTAATCATCAGTGAGGAAGTGAGGTTAGGTTAGCTATGTTGCCACATATATTACTAAACCGGACCAAATACCATACACGTTCGCTAATACTATATACTTTACATAGTATTATAGTATATATAGTATTAGTATAGTATTATAGTAGTATAGTATATAACATTAGCGAACGTGTATGGTATTTGGTCCGGTGTAGTAATAGATGTGGCACCACAGCTAACCTAACCTCACCTCCTCACTGATGATTACTCTTGCTGTGCACCGCGGAAACTCAACACCTCCGAATCTCATGAAAATTGTTACAATGATGTTTTAGGTCATGCTGAACACGAATTTGGACTTATTTTCATCATTACTAAAATATCAAATATTAAAAATATATATATATAGAAATAGGACCCGTGCACGTCCTATATATGTGTATACACATATATAGGACGTGGATCCTATCGCCATATAAAGACGGCCCACAACCTCATTAGATCTAGCCCTTCCCAGTAATTCCTGGCTGGTGACCTGACTAATTATTTCCATAGCGGTTGGTTTACACTGCTATTTTTTTTTATTTTGAGGAAAATAGACGAGTAGATGTCTGGAGGCGCTTGCTCATTTTTTTAAATCTTTATTTATTTATTCAATTAACTAACTAACCAACACGAGGAGGACATTTAACAAAATGAGTGATGAGTGAGTGATGACAGACAGCCGCAGAATCATCATCATCATCACCTGACCTGACCGCCATCACCACCACCACACTGACACTCTTGCCACACCCACAACAATCTTATAAAAAAACTGTATCACTCTTATAAAGCAAAAACAAGAAAATACACCTAAATAAAATAGATTCAATATATCATAAAAAAAACATATATATCGTATTTATATTATAGTCAAGCTTGTTAGGAACGTATAAATAGTGATTAATATAATACGTTTATAAAGTAAAAATAAGAAAATACACCTAAATAAAAAGATTTAATATATCATAAAAAACAATATTAATCTTAGTTATATATAGAAATAATTTAATGGAAATGTGTAAATCGTGATTGAAGAAAGGAAGGGAAGGAAGTGCTGCCGCAGTGTTGATCATAATAAAATGGAGGCAGTACCGAGGCTGCCTATGTTAGCATTTGAGTTAAAATCCAGCGCAGAGAGTGTAGAATTCGGACAAAAGTTAAGACAGGTGAGACTATGAATATACCTTCCGCATTAGTACTTGGTAGTTATAATGTATTAATAATTGTAGACAGGAATTCCCTTTGATTCGATTTGGCTTCTCATTCTTGACGTTCCTTATGTTTTATATGAATTTTGGGAGTTATATCCTTTATTTAAACTGTTGTTCGGTGTATTTCCTATATTTGTTGTGATATAGTGTGTATGTGTTCTGTTATATGTATTGTATGATTAATAATTACGTCTATGTACATTTACGATTATTTGTTTGGTTTGGTTTGGTTTAGTTAGGTTTGTTTTGGTTTAGTTAGGTTTGTTTTGGTTTAGTTAGGTTTGTTTTGGTTTAGTTAGGTTTGTTTTGGTTTATATTTAAGTATTATTAGTATTATTAGTATTCTTGTATTATTCCCATTGTTTAGGTAGTGTTGGTTGATTGTGTTGAGGTAATGGTATGTGTGAGTAATCTACGTAGTCTCTCTCTCTCTCTCTCTCTCTCTCTCTCTCTCTCTCTCTCTCTCTCTCTCTCTCTCTCTCTCTCTCTCTCTCTCTCTCTCATATATATATATATATATATATATATATATATATATATATATATATATATATATTCAAGGTTAACAAGGCTATTGCCCCTTTGGTTTTAAAGCTCATGATATATCCTAATATATATATATATATATATATATATATATATATATATATATATATATATATATATATATATATATATATATATATATATATATATATTTTTACATTTTGATATTTTATTGGATGACTTGTAACTAATATATATTTTGTTTTACAGTTGCAATCAAAAGATATTATTGATGATTTACACGTAGTTATAATCAACTATCTTATTTCTGGTGCCCAATATAATTTTCTTTCGTGTGTGATTTAACTTGTGTATTTAATTATATTTTACACATTTCCATTGCTAAACTAGACAAGTACAGTAATATATGCGATCTTAGTATAATGGTGTGTTAATTATTATCTAAGAGGTCATACGAGAGATGTAAAGTGACCTGATCTAACCTAACCTAGCCTACATCAATTGACTATGGACCTCATCAACTTAAGAGACAACACGACCAGCTTTACAAACTGCATCATATACATGGTTGTGAAACTAGGCTGACCTTATCTCCATATTAACCTATATTCACGTTCTTTCCTATCATCAGTATATCCGGGACCATTATAATGAAGACCCCGACAGCTACAATAGTGAGATTCATGAACTGGAGTCTTTACGGGCATCAGCTACGCATGCCCCTCATGACTTCACTGGATGCTCCTTACTCAAGAAATACTACTGTCAGCTACACTTTCTCATATCCAGATTCCCCCTTAGTGAAAACCCCAATATTGCCATAACATTCAATTGGTAAGTTGCTTATCTATGTTTTGTTAGTATATGTTAAGTGCTTATCTTTAGTCGTGTGGAGATTATTATGATATGAAGTAAGAACATTTTTATTTGTACTGATTGTGATATAGGAAGTTTTCTGAATATAAATGTTTTGGATGATATGTAGAATTAATACACTTCATATTGATAGAAGTTTGATTAAAGAGAATAATCTTGAATGCTAATGTCCTGCATCACTTTGTTAATTAATCCTAGAGCGGCTAATGAATACCTATGATGTTCACTTAATGTTGGCTGAGAGATGTAAAAACTTGTGACTTGTAGAATTGTATTGTGAGGTATTTTTCTATTCCCTACATCACCTTTGTAAGTACATCCGATAGAATTTTAATAACAAAAACGTCCCTAAAATACTTTCCTCGTATTTTTTTTTAATTTTCTGTATATTGGATGCATTTGTAACGTAACTTCCATGTATACTCAACAGGTATGATATATACTCGAGTGTAGTGTACAATGTACCAGACATCAAGTATGAGATGGCCTGCATCCTGTACAACATTGGGGCGCTGCACACTGACCTTGGCGCTTTGGATGCACGGAACACTCCTGACGGCATGAAGATCAGCTGCACGCATTTCCAGTGTGCTGCGTGGGCCTTCCAGGTGTGTGGAGAGAGAGAGAGGGAGAGGGAGAGAGGGGCATCATGGAGCTGTGAATTGTTGTGCATATGATTTAGTTACGGAAGTTATTTTCGTCATGGAGTGTCAAATCTCGTGTTTATTTTACTTTTTGTGTGTGTTGTGTGGAAGGTTTAGGTTGATTAATAATGATGATGATGATGATGATGACTATCCTCCTGATCCAGCACCTTCGAGAGACGTACCCTCAGCCCCGGGAGTCCGACTTGAGTCCAACGCTACTCACCTTCATGTACAATGTAGCGCTGGCACAGGCACAAGAGTGTATCCTGGAAAAGAGCATGACTGATAACCGCAAACCCACCATCATAGGTACGGTTTGTATGCTTTCCTTTCCTTGTATTGATGTGTGAAGTGGTCATTTAAGTGTACAGTTATGTTTCAGTTCATGTGTTCAGCTTATTGATGCCCAAAGTTACTTGTAGCTAACCAAAATATTTATGTAATTCCCTTCAAATATGCTCACTTTGTTAATTATCTATCTATCTTTGTAATTATCAGGCTGTTATCGTCCTAAAGGTGGGTAGCCAAGCACATGCACACACATATACACTCCTCTCACCCCAAACACTGTGTCAGGTCAGATACGTAAATGGATTTTAAAAATTGATTAACAAATATATTTTTTCCTATCTTTGACAGCCAAAGTAGCCATGCAAGTGGTGGAATACCTGAAGGCTGCCATGAAGAGCCTCTGGCCGGGGAAGTCTACAGATGCAGTCATTGCTGAAATTGTAGGGTCCAGGAAATTGAAGGTTAGTGCAAAATAGACTTGTTAACATTACACTTCATCATTATTACCATTATTACCATCTTCTTATACACTTTTCATAGCTTGAAACTATTTTTTATGCATTACAATCTTGTAGTATTTATTGGTGTGTGACGTGTGGTAGATGTGGCGGAGATACTGTGAGTTCAAGATGTCATACCACGGAGCTGTGGCGTTGCTGTACCAGGGGATGCAGGCTGAGGAGCAACAGAAGATGGGGGAGAGGCTGGCCTACTACCAGGCAGCCGTTGATGGTCTGAATGAGGCTTGTAAACTGGCTAAGAATCTGGAGCAACAAGAGGTAAGATGTAACCTGCATTGTGGTTTTGTTTTTATATCTTACACCTGTTTTTTGTTCACCTCACTGCATCCCAAACTTGTGTTCATTCATATCTTGTTGATCTTTATTGTTTTGTATTGATTAAATGGTTTATGTTTCTATCTGATTTCTCATGAGGTTTATTTCATTCAGTTCCTGGATTTGCTGTTTCATTCCGATCAGAGTATTCGCTCAAAGGTTTGAAGTGTGATTATTGTTCCGTGTACAGCTTGGCACGAATACATTACTTGTGCTTATGTATTCATTGTATTTTGATGGGAATTTGTGTACAACTTGGTATTTAAACTTCCATTGATATTTGATTTCCGTAGAACCCGAGGTATTGTTAGCAAAGTTAAGAGTTGCATGTAGATATTTATTTATCATATGGTATTTTCTTGCATATGAACAAAATAGTCAATAACATAGTTTTGCCGTTGAAATTCCATCCTTCAGTAGTTTGAGATATTTGATGTGTTTTTCAGCTTATAACTGAGAGCCTCACATTCTCCCACGACGTGATGGGAGGGAAGCTTACTGCTGCACAGAAGGAGAATGAGTTTGTATACCACGAGAAGGTTCCTCCTATTGCATCCTTGCCTGAGGTGAAGGGAGCGTCGCTGGTGAAGGGCATTCCTTTCAGTGTCAATGATGTAGAGGTGTCTGGACAGGACATTTTTCTTAAGCTGGTGCCTTTAGAAGCTCACCAAGCCTCCTCTATGTACAGGTGGGTCTATAGATGTGACCTTCAACTTATGATAACTACAAAATTCCTTGTGTTATAATTTATGCAGTTAGAAATGATAGTAATATATATATTTTTTAATGTAGTCTGCTAGTGATGTGGTAAAGACATTGATGAGCTTATAAGAGTACTTTACTAAGCTAAATTCTGTGTTGTTTTATGGCTGCAGCGAGGAGAAGGCTAAGCTGCTACGGCAGGTCGGCACAGCAATCCAGGAGAAGAATGAAGAGCTGGAGACCTACCTAGCTTCCATGCAATTGGACACCCTTACCATAGATTCCAACTCAGATGCTCTCCCTCAGGTAAGGATTCAGACAAATATCTTCTCACTATATGGTTATTATCTGTGGTTAATTTAAGCTGTTATAATGATCTATTGACTTTTTTTAATTTTTATTTATATTTGGGCTTATATAATGCAGCATACACTCCTTTTTCCTCTCTTCCTTCCTCCTCCTCCTCCTCCTCCTTTTGTAGTGGCAGGCAGGTGCATTATTTACTATCCATGTGGACAATAGATAAGCATGTGGTGTGTTTTGGTGTTTTCAGGAGTTGGTTGAGAGTTGTGCAGACCTGAATGCAAGCAGTGGCGTCAAGAAGCTCACGGACATCATGGCAAAGATATCTAATTTCTCCCATGATATCAATGCAGCTTTAGAAGATATCAAAAGAATGCTTGGCGTAAGTATATTTTTTCTGATACATGTTAACAAAAAGGGTGTAGTGATTGTAGGTGTGTGATCATTATATTTAACTTGGTAAACAGTTATTTTAATTAGTTATATTACATCATGTGTTTAGTTAAGTGTAAGACGTGTAGTTAGCAATGGGAGTGATAGTAACTTTCCATTCAGGAGGAGGAGGAGAAAGAGAAAGAGTTCAATGCAATGATGGGTAAGCGAGCACCTAACATGATCCTCGGGGAGCTGCGGCGTGAGGCTGGAAAGTACCGGGAGGCAACGCAGAGTGCACAGGACAACAACGTAGCCCTTCACCGCGCCATCACCACCCACCTCCCCCACCTACAGCTCCTCTCCAAGCCTCTAGACCAAGTGATGGTAGCTATACCCTCTGTGGCTAGTGTTGAAGGTAGGTTGGGGTTAAGATCATATCGCTCACCTATGGATAAGGAAACATTTTGGTTTTGATAAAGACATTGACCTATCTGATTAGCTTCCTTGTAGACACAGTAACAACACTTCTACTCAAATTTCTTCAGTTGAAAGAATATTTAACTCAAAAAATTACTGCATCACTTATATCTATCAGCACTGAAATTTTGTGTCCTCTTCAGCCCAAGGAGATCCAGCCACTAAACAGGAGGTGAAAAGACTGCTGGCCAAGGTACATGAGATGCAGGCACAGCGCTCCAAGTGGGACTCTCAGCTGCGCTCGGACATCCATAATGATGATGTCACCAAACAGCTGGTCACCAATCAGGAAGACATGCAGGACTTCTTCAAGACGGAACTCAAGAAACATGACAAACTGGTGAGCCTTTTCTTACATGGGGTTGTGATGATAGTAATACCATTTTATTTATAAGGTCAACGAAACTGTACTGAAGTTAGTGGGTGCATAGTTAAGAGTTGCAGTGTTTCTATTTCTAACTAGCATTTTATACATCTTTTTACAACTTTTTATTTATTTCATCCCTAAATACCTTGTCCTGAATACACTCTTTTGAACGGAGATATAGATAGATGGGTTTTTATTTATTTATTTTTTCTTTTTATACATTAATATCAATTCATTGCTTTGTTTCTGTGGCCGCCTCAGGTTGCTTTGCTGGAACAAAACATGTCTGCTCAAGGCAACATCCTGCAGGCATTATCTGAAGCCAACGCTGCTTATGCCACCACACGAAGGCTCACCAACCAAATACAGATTCAGCGGACAGAAACAATATCATCCTTAATGACATCGTACAACACTTACCTCAATATCCTGAAGAAGGCAGAGGATGCTAAGGAATTCTACCACAAACTAGAAGGACAGGTGAACAAGCTGTTTTCCCGGGTCAAGTCTGTGTGTCGCGTACAGGATGAGGAGAGGGAGGAGGTGCTCTCAGCCAATGTGAAGAAATATACTGGAGGCGCCCATGGGTCTAAGAAAGTTCCTGTGATGCCTGGACAACCTACTAGTATAGATGTAACCTCAAGTACATCAACAGGACCTAAACTGAAGGATTACTTACAGCATATGAAAGGTGGCAGTGGTGTGGCTGCTGGTGGAGTGGCAGGGGGTAGCATGCCACCCATACACCCAGGGGCAGTAGGTTACGATCCCTCAGCCTCGTATGTGAGTAGTGTGAGACCTGCTCCCTTAGGCTCAGAGCAAAATGATCCCTTAACCTCATGCAGTGGTCAAGGTAGTGGGGGCTACACTACTAGTTATTCAGGGGCAGCTTCAGCCTATCCTCCCTCTGCTCCTTCCCCAGCTCCCTCCCCTGCACCACATAGCTCCCCATATAAGACCCCATACAGTGCTCCTGGGGGTCAATATTACCCGCAGCAGGCTGGAGCATCTTACCCAGCTGTCTCTGGAGGGATGGCTTACGTTTCAGCCCAACATTCCACAGTACCAGCATCAAGCACTCCAGCACCAGCACCGGCACCTTCAAGCACTGCTACCGCCCCTCAACCAGCCTCCACCACAGCCAGTCATGCAAGTGGGTACATGCCATCACAGACTGGAGGCCAACATGCCGCTCCTTACAATTATGGCTCCCAGTATCCCTATTATGGGTATCAGAATGTGTCGGCTGGATCCACAAGTACAGTATCAGCTTCTGCAACTGCTTCTGCTATGTCTCAAACCCCAGCCCAGCACAGCGGTCCTACTACAGCAACACAGCAGCAGCCCCAACAACCCCAGCAGCCCCAACAACCCCAGCAGCCCCAACAGCATCCACAACAACCCCAGCAGCCCCAGCATCCACAACAACCCCAGCATGTCCCAGGATACTCTGCTCCTGTACCTTCAAGTTATGGTGCCGGAGCCCGTGCACCAACAACAACTGGGGTGACAGGGACCACACCGATGCCACAGTCAGGTGGTGCCAATACCCAGGGTTATTATGGCTACTACCAGCAACAGCAACAGCCAAGTGCTACTTCAATGCCAGCACCACCAGCAATGCCAACCCCACAGAGCTACCACCCCTATCAATACTCACAGAATGATGCTCGCTTCACTATCGCCTCCATGTATATCCAAGCCGGGTCTCACTACTCCACCAACAGCAGACCCAATGGTGATACTAAAGCAGGTGGTGTAGTGTACTCTAACCAGTCTAATGGCCAGGTTGACTCTACCAGTAAAGTACAGCTACCAGTCACCATCCAGCAGGGAGCCCGGCACCCTGCACAACCCTACACCACCGGCTCACAAGTAACCACCCCACAGGCAACTAATCTATACACTCATTGGAACATGTACGCCAATTATCCCCAGGTTGGTATATCAGCTACAAGCATCAGTCAGGCGGGTTCTACCTTGACAAGTACAAGTAAGTCAGGCTTGCGAGAGTATTCCAACACAACCACCACCACCACGCCAATGACCACGGCTACCACGGACAGTAACCAGGCAGGTCCTAAGACTAGCCACGTGCCTATGCCCAGTGTGTACAACCAGCCAATGATGTGGGCGCAATATTCTGGACAGCAGCCTCAGTATCAACCAAGACCTGGTCAACCACAGCAGCAACAACCACAACAACCACAGCAGCAACAACCACAGCAACAACCACAACAACCACAGCAACAACCACAACAACCACAGCAACAACCACAACAACAACAGCAACATAGTCATACTTATCCACAGCAATCCCAACAGTATCCACAGCAAGCCTACCCACAGCACCAGGCTCTTCAGTACCCAGCCAAGCCACAGCAACACGCAGGACAACCTCAGTCTTACCATCACCAGTCACAGCAATATCCGTACTCACACCAGCCACACCAAATGCCTGTTCATCCTCAACAGCAACAAGCAGTCCAACCCCAGCAGCAGCAGCAGCAGCCTAAGCAAACCCCACAACCTCCCCAACACCCACAAGGAACCACTTCTACTGCTGCTACTACTACCACTACCACCACACCTTCTACTTCTTCATCCACCTCTGGTATCTCCAACTTGGACCTCCTGTCAGGCATTGAGCTCACTTCTCCTCCCAGTTCCCAGTGGTCCCCCCTCACACCACAGCCAGCAGGGAGCAGACACTCAGTGGAGCCTACCGCTGAGAGAGGACCTGTTCCTGCTCAGCCTAGCACTGCTCCTGATGTCACCTCATCTGCTGCTGCTGCTGTTGCTGCCTCCATCCAGCAGGTCCCAGTTACCGGGAACAACTTACCCAACATTGTGTCAAGTGTGAGTCTTTTGGATTAACTGTCCTTGGTTTTCCTGTTCTTAATCGTGAGTCATGTTCCTGTCTCCTGTCTCCTGTCTCGTGTTGGTTGTGTTGGTTTGATGACATCACAGCATCACTGAGGTGCCTCGTGCTACAGTAAAAAGCATAACAAGATGAATTAGGTTAGCTAACAGTATCACAAGGATGGACAACTCTGCAGCGTATGATTGCATTGGGTCGTCTTGTTTTAGTTAATGTTTGATATATATATATATATATATATATATATATATATATATATATATATATATATATATATATATATATATATATATATATATAATATATATATATATAATATATATATATATATATATATATAATATATATATATATATAATATATATATATATAATATATATATATATATATATATATATATATATATATATATATATATATATATATATATATATATATATATATATATATATATATATATTGTGCTGTAATGCTCTATGATGATTGGGGTCCACTTCTCTTCTCTAGGGGCTAAGGGTCTAAGGCAGAGGAGTGTATGTGTAAGTGTATGTATGCATGGATGTACGTATGTACGTCTTGTCTTGGCTACCCATCCTTAGGGGGATAACTGACTGGTGAATATATATATATAATATATATATATATATATATATATATATATATATATATATATATATATATATATATATATATATATATATATATATATAATTTGAAGTTATCTCAAACAGTATTGATGACAATCGTATATTCATTTAAATTTAGCTCTATTGGTGGGAGTAGGAGTGTGTTTGGGTAATTGTGAAGGTGTTTTGAGCATGTGTTTTGATTGAGGGGATGTTTACAGGGAAAGTTTGATCTCATGAGTGTAATTTGTATGGTGATGAAAGTAGTGATGGTAGATACTTGAACTTGGAAAAGACAAAAGATTGTTGATGATGACAGAATATTATATTGCTGCAAAGGTTACTGGATGACTTGTTTAATGTATTGAATAGCTTTCTAAAATAGTACTTGATCAATTGTTGCAGAGTTAGAGGAAGGAAGTTGTTTGTTATGTTTGTGTGCAGCTGACTGAAAGCTTAATCCCTAAAAAGTTTCTTCCTTAATCTTGTTATTGCAAATCCAACCAGACATTGATGAATTTGCTACATTACACTTATTCTTGGCTAGAGTATGAAGTGATCTTGATATAGTAATTATGATTGTTATGGCACTTTTTAGCATTAAGTTGATATACATTATAAATACATATGTGCTTAATCAGTGCTGTGTGGCCGCCTTACTTGGGGTAGAAACATACTGGTTAGGTTATTGCTATGGTTGTGTGCAGTTTGTTAAGTGACGTCTGGTATGAATGTTGTACAACCGTTCTGAGGTGGGACGGTCTTTCACCTGTATGGAACCTGATTGGAACCAGTCCTAATCTTTTTGGTCCTTATGATTTACACTCTCAGCTTGGTTGTGACAATCACTCACCTCATTCACCCTCCTTGTATGATGGTAATAGTTCTTGCAAGGTCATTAAATATCCCAAGCTGTCACTTATTGATAATTTAGCTTCTTTTGTTTACCACTTGACTACAAATACTGTATTCTTAGGTGTTTTCTGTATGCAGTGGTATTATATATATTACCCTCTAAGATGTAATTTAATTTATTGATACATAAGAGTGCATGAATCATATATCTGAATTATCATAATGTAGATCTGATCATTGAACTTGAAAACAACTATGCACCTGAACTCTATCAATAAAGTAATTACAGTGAATTAGTTTTCTTTCAACTTGTTGCGTAGCAGTAATTGGTGGTTGTACATGTTTGTTGTTTGTTCTTGAGCATGACTGGTTTTGTTCTGTTGTGAGTGGAGTGTGATCTGCATGATGGTATAGTGTAGGTGTAGGTGTTGGGTGCACATAGTTCATCTTTACTCTGACCTCACAGCACTGGTAATGGCCTTAATAACAGTAACAATAAAAATAATAATGTGCAGTAGTATTAGCATGACGGAATTCAAAGTGGCAATGTATTACTTTGGGTTAGAACAAAGGGTGATAGTCAGAAGGCAGGAACAGGGTATGTATCTTGTGAAATGCTTAGCGAGGTGCAGATTAATTGTGATTAGAGATTTTCACACAAATGGAAAAACTCACTCTTGTATGCAAAGTATATTTCAAACAGTTTCAGTAATCACATCTTGCATAATGGAAGGATAAATTATACTTTATATTCCGCTAAGGACAATGACTATGGAGTGAAACTATTTGGACTGCAACTTTTACACAAGTATGGATTTTATCATGTCAGTGAAGTGCTATTTTCTTTGTGACTTGCCAGTACTAAGTATGATATATAATTAATTCTTCACAGGTATTGTGTTTGACTACTTACAAACATATCTTAGCAGTCCCTTCTTGTCACACATGAGTTACCAAGTTTCTAATTGTTTCTTGTGAGGAGATTCATTCAGAGTAATGGAGTAAATGGTGAAACATTAAGTAAGGGGAAACAAATATGATATAATGTCTTATTCATATATAATTAAAGAAAATAATGCTTACAAATGCTATATGCCAAGCTTATTTGTAATGGTACTGAATTAAACTTTGAATTTCATATGTAAGTCATAGTGAGGTGGTGACTTGCCTGGCAACCCTAAGTGTGTAAAGCTCCACGTTTGATCATTTGCCTCTCACTTCACCTTGTATAGAGGAGATACGCCTGAGGTTTCCTGCAGCTTCTATCCCCGGGTTATATAATGAGATATGGAACTCAAGGATTTTAGATGCTTGTTAAGTGACCATTGGAAGTCGAAACATGTTTTTAAAAAAACTTTTTTTCATGTATTAACAGAAGATGTAGAAATTCATTCTTGGAAATTCACTGCAGGTTACTAGATAAATGTTTGATTTTTTTTCACTAATGTTTGAAAGAGGCAGATGTGTAAAACTATTCACCTGTTGCTGTCATTCGAGTTTAGAATTCTGAGATTATGTTGCTTTTAAGTAGATTTACATAATTCATTGTAAGAATGCATGTGGTTTAAATCCTAGTTATTTCAGTCATGTATTTCTGTATGTATATAATTATGAAGTGTGGCTTAAAAATTAATAGTGTGTGTGTTGGTACAGAACACTGCTGCCGTGACCAGCACCAGCAGCACCACACCTTCAGGACCACTCTCATCCTCCTCCATACTGGACCTGACTGCCCTCGCCAAGGTACTGATGATGAGAATGTTGATTTTTTTTTTATTGAGTCATAAGTCCAATAATAGGGATACTGTAATGTTTAGTGTCTGTGTTTTCATGTATTTAACGTTAGTGACATATTTCTGATCACAGTTTATGGAGAGATATGTTCAGTACGGATTAGCACTAGTAATATATTCCTTTTTTTTTTTTACCTTCAAATTTACCATACATATTACTGTCAGAAGAGAAAATGTAAAATGTGTTCCTTATCTGGCAAGGGACACATAGCTTGGATTAGTCATTAAAAAAAGTAATGTTTATTAAGACAACATGAAAGTTTAGATACCACGAAAAGCATCATTGTCTTGCACCCTAGAGTCGCAAGCTGTGTGTGGTGGACCCTCTCACCGATGACGAGAAGCTGCACAAGCTAGCGGGGGAGACAGAGCGGCTGAGTAAGGTGGTGGAAGGATTGGACCGGCGCTCCCTCAACGGACCCACCAACCTGGAGCTCAAGTGGAAGGAGATGGTGGATATAGTGGTGAGTCAGGTTAGGTTAGGTTCTCTATTGGAGGAGAGCAAAGAAATTAGACAAACATATATCTTTATATGTATCTTTTCCATTTGCCTTTTTATTGTTTTTCCATCTATCTTTTTCCATATCTTTTCAATTTATTATCAGTGTATCATCTTTCAAGACGCAGCTCCTTGTATTAGCGGCCTATCTTGTCTTCCCATGTGCTAATAGTATCCACACATCTACAGGATAAAGAGTGTGGTGAGCTCAAGGTGTCAGTGGCTCGGTGTTACCCCTTGAAGAACAGGTTTGCTGACATCCTTCCCTTTGACCATACCCGTGTCATCCTCTCCTCCTCACCTCGAGACGACTACATCAATGCCTCACATGTGCAAGTAAGTGTTAAGTGTAGCTGATGAACTGACCCAAAGACAGCTAGTTGTGTTTCTGTGAGAGTGGGCAAGAGGTGTCGGCATATGCAGATACATATAGTACTAGGAATTAAGATATTGAATATTTTATTTATATGGAAAATTTTGTTAACAGAATACATGTCCTTAATGAAGTGAGAATAATTTTGAACCTTACTTTATGATGTGTAATTGCATTTGAATTCTGTTTGTATATTTCTATGTTAGTCAAATTATAATGATGACAAATGCGGTTGTGGTAATGATAACACACACGACCATTTCCATCTCAGCTCAAGTCAGTGGAGGAGAGCTTCCCAATGATCCTGACACAAGCACCTGCATCCTCTACCTTCCTAGACTTTTGGACAATGGTATGGGAGCAGCAGGTGGAACTTATTGTTTGCCTCAATTCAGATGCTGAGGTGAGTGTGTTTCCTTGGAGTATGAATATGATAAGCTGATTGGTGTTGGGATATGGGATTAACTGTGCCCACTTCCCTCTGGACTGTTTAATTTTTCTTTAGACAAAACATTGGTAATCTGTGATATCTGATTCTTCACTTTTTTACTCAGCTGGATCCACATAACATTGTCTATACATATATCTTTATTCACAACATGCATTGTTAGTATACATAATTTTGTTATTTTGCCTCTACAGGTGAAAGGACAAGTGTACCATGGGAATGAAATGTCCAGCAATGTGGATTATGGTCCCTTCACGGTGGTGGTGCACAGCCTGCGTCTAGGCAGCTCCTCTACTTCATGCCACCGTGTGCTGCATGTTACCCATCGCACTTCCAAGATCACACGGGTCATCATTCACCTGCAGTTCCTTGGTTGGCCTCCCAGGTAAGGAAAGACTCTCTAATTATAGTTCAATTTGTTCTCTTGTAGTACTGTATATGGCTCATTCAAAGAAAATTAGTGAGTACCTCAACTTTTTCATGGGGTGTGAAAATTTACTAATGAGGATGAAATTGTTGAAAGGAAATTAACAGCTTTAGGTTGATCCGTTTATTAAGGTAAATATCTGAGTTCCTGCTTTCCTTTGTACCAGTGCCATGCCGGAGACCCCAGGACCACTGCTACAGTTTGTGGGGGATGTGCACGCCTTCCACCGCCAGCAGAGGAACAAGATGCGGCCTGTGGTGGTGCACTGTGTTCCAGGCTTGGGCAGATCAGGGGTGCTCACTGTCCTATCATCATTCATCAAAGAACTTCATGCTAGTGAGTAACTCCACTATCATTCAGAAGATAATAAAACGTGATATTTTTTCTGTAATGCAAAGAAAACATATTATCACTCGTGTGTGTGTGTGTGTGCCTTCAGGTGGTAGCTTGCTGGACCTGACATTCCTTGGGGTGGAGCTGAGTAAACAGCGGCGTGGTGGTGTTCAAGACAAGGACCATATGTACTTCCTGTTCTCTGCTGCACTCTATTACGCCCAAGATGTGCTAATGAAGCGTAGGTCCCTTTGCCCTTCTGCCATTCCCCTCTGTACTTAATGAGGAGTTAAGATCTTAGTGAAAACAAGATTCCTTTAAAGCTTGATTATTCCATCAAGATTATGATTTCCCATTACTTCACCCAAACAAGAAAACATGATTCTTATTCAGAATTGACTTGTATTAGATATTAGAAGAAAAAAAATTTGGATCACAAGGCATAATTACAATACAAAATGGATGGATGATAAGTATAGTAGTATATATTTAGTTAAGCTTAATAGTAATTTCAAAAAGCTATCCTATGAAGCAATATTGTGATTAATTTGTATGATACAGTGTAGTGTTGATGTTTGTACAGTGTGCATGAGTCAGTTGTTCAGGTGTTACTCTCCTCTGTAGGCGGCATCTTGACTAATAAGGCCACATTTGAAGAGGGTCCAAGAGAAAAGACTCATGTACGCCATCCCTCCGCTGACCTCCTGTCTTCATATGATCTATCCCGGCTTAAGAGCAAACTTGGATTTGGTATGAGCTGGCTTGTTACTATGTCTGCATGCTTAGAATAATGATTAGTGATTAGAGTAGTGAGTTTGTGATTAAGCTACATTCAGGGTTCTGTAAAATATCAACTTATATGAATAGATTTAAGATTATTGATTTAAAGTAACTTCCTTAGTTTCCTGATGTGTTGTGTGGAAATACAATCTAGTTTAAGTTTTACACGTGTACCATCCTGCTTAGTTTTCTTATGAAGTGGAAATTAATGCTAGAACCCTTTGAAAAATAAAATAAAAATTTAATTATGTCAATATATATACAAACACATAACTAAGTACTTTAACCTTAGGCATACTTTCCTTGATGAAAATAATTTTGTAAAAGACATTTTAGGTGATGTAATATTATGATAATGGAGTGTATATTATCAGTCATTGATACAGTGTTTCCTTCTGTCATAGACCAAGAAAGTGGCAAGTCCGGCAGTGAGGAGGAGCGCTCCCGTACCAACTCAGCAGCTTCCCTCCTTAGTAACGGCTCATCGTCTGCCATGGAGGAAACAAAGTCAAAAGAGGCACACAAAAAGAGTGCATCAGAACACTCGGGTACACCCACGGCAAGCAACACTGATCCTGAACTTAATGGTGCATCATGTAGTGCTGTTGGGATTAAAGATGAAGAGGGAGACAAGGATAGGGAGGATACAGCAGCAGCAGCAGCAGCAGTACCAATCAAACTAACTGGAACATTAGACTCAAGCTTTTCCTCGCTCCCACCGAGCCTAGCAGCCAGTCTAGACCCACAGCAATTTAAGCTTGAACCACCTGTGTTGGGGAAGCCTCATAAGATAACCAAGGAAAGCTTTGATAATGTTGCTGGAAGTCTAAAGAAATCTGATGACCCAAGTGATCCGTTTAGTGGACTGGATCCTCTCTGGTCCCACAAGAAACCTTCATCTTAGTTTACAGGTATGTGTGTATATATATATATATATATATATATATATATATATATATATATATATATATATATATATATATATATATATATATATATATATACATATATATATATATATACTTAGTGTCTTTTATGCCAAGATATGTTATATGTTCTTGGGTTGTTGCTAAAGAAGTGCCTCCAATTTTTACCGTGAATAGTACTGGAGGCGATTAACTGAAACATATTTATATACCATAGTTCAGGTCTATTTGCACATAGTTAATTTTCTGTTAAGTTATCTCTATATACTACTAATGTCTAGCACTGAACAAGACCTAAGTAAGTAAAGAGAAACAGTAGATAATAATGGTAGTATATGAAGATAGCTATATGTAAAAATAAAAAAATGCATGAATACTTGAACTGTATTACATTTAAATTGAATTTCTCTAAGTATTTAAGGTAGAAATAGAAGGCATTACTTTTGATGTAGTCCTCATACGTGATTCACTCTATATAAAAGCATATCAAACTATATACCATATGTCTTTTGAATGAAAATCTCAACTAATGGCTGTAATTGTAATTATAATTAATTAATGTAGATGTAGCAACGTATAATGCGTCAACAAAGGTTATTTCATCATCTATTTTTATGCCACTTGTACCTAGAGTTATACCTAAGAAAAAAGTGCTATTTATTCCATTATTGCTTCACTTAGTAAGAAAGTATATCTTATTATCACCCATTCCTCTTATCTATACACACCCAGAGAATAAATTTTACATACTTAAAGTATTGTAGAAGCTGAAGGAAATGGAACGTAGTTGGAATGTTGATTTATGGAATAAAATATTTTGTTTAAATTTGTTAGTGCCAAGATACTGTAACCTGATAAGTAACTTGTCTTACCATAGTGACCTTGTTCGACCCTAGTAATGAGAACTAGGATATCTATGGTGACCTTAGGCTGGGCAACAGGTGCTAACAGGATGGCATAAGGTAAAGTTAAAAGATTGGTTTCTGTTCATCCTGTGTTTTGTTTGGTGGAAGTTGTGAAATCTAAATTTACTTAATATATCTTTAGTTTTTCAGTCAGTGATAAAGTTAAGATATTTTGATGTTATGTTTACATTTACATACTACAGTCTATATTTGTAATGCATCAGTTTGGGAAAATCCAATTTCAGGAGTCTATTCCACTCTCAGATCCATTTTCTCTTTATTCCACATATATAAGTTGATGGGGATAGGGATAGTACAGTAGTAGTATGTTCATTATGATGTGATGCACTTTTACAAATTTATCATTCCTTATTAATTTTTTCTTCGCTACTGAATTGCTTTCTCAGTATTTCACTTCATTATTTTCTTAAATGTTCATTGCTGAAAAATCATTTGAGCATTTGTTTGATTTGGATGTTTTGATTTCTCAAGATCTGTCTTGCATATTGTAAGATAATAACTCGCAAATCTGGACCAAGAAATAGTTTTACCTAAGTTTGAGGGGGTGTATTATAAAGATATACTTCTGGGGTGTATTTTAAGTGATATAAATACATAATATAAAGGTAATTGCATACAGTGAAGAGTGTGGTTCATCCGTGGAAGCCACACTGAATATAACCCTCATGCTCTTATCCTAACCTTAATATTCCATTTCCATTTATGTGATTCAAACAAAAAAAAAAGACCATTTTAAAAGCGGTCGTGTATCTTAGGATTATTATCCCCAATACTCAGTGCCACAAACAATGAAGTGACTAGGTATTAAACACCTGAGTAATACTTGAAGGCTGTATGAAAGCTAAGTAGAATGTGAAGGGAGTCCAGTGAAACTCACCTTAGGCAGAGTAGCTGAAATAGGTAATAGTAAATGATTTGTTGTATCTATTCTAATCACACTACCTTGCCATAAGGAAAAGCTTAATTTTATATAATGTAATCTGAGTAAGTTCCTAAGAGTATGTCGTTACCATGTATTTTAAAGATTACTGGGCGTGAAAGTGATTGCCTTAGTCCCCCAACAGCGGGGACTGCCACTACCTGCTTGTGTCATCCGTATGTTGTGATTGATCACTGTGATGTTTTGTATATGGAAGAGCCTCAACTATTGGTCTTTGTGGTATCCATAAACTTTAAACTATGTCCTGTTGAATGCAGTAGTCAATAAAGAAATGTTGAAATACATAAGGATGTACTGCAATTTTCTTTTGACGCCTTATCTTGAAGGGTTGAATTACGCCAGAACACATGGCTGGCTGAGTATCCAGTGATGTTTCTGCCTTTGAAAAGAGGAATCAAGCAGTTTAGTGTACGACTATTAGACCACTTCCCGCCCCAGCGTATCCTGCCCCCTCAAGATTTGGCAAGGCAACCACATTTTATGCTGTAGGGCAGAGTGGGTGGGTTAGGTGGAGGGAGAGAGTGAGTGCGAGTGTGTGGTGGGAGAGGCGTGTGGTGGTGGTGGAGGCGGAGTTTAGGGTCATTGGTGGCCACCTGTCTCCCAAGTGGCCTCTTGTTGAGTAATGCAATCTTGCCCTCCAGCAGTGGCGCGGAAGAGACAGCTAAGGATGACTCTCAATAGCGTGTGTGTGTGTGAAATATTTGAGCTGAAAACATGGCATTTTCTAGGCATGATTTTTAACAGTGAACTATATCTATGGTTTCCACTTTTGGCAATAACCTTGTTGGCAAATGTGGAAAGTGTCAGGTTTGCTTGATTCTGAAGGTCATGCAGGGGTGGGAACGGGAGGGAGGAGGGTGTGCATAGCGTTTCCCCTTTATAACATTATTAACCTTCATTACGTAACAATTGTTGATGAGGCTCTTGTTAAAAGCAATTTGGTCTCATAAGGTTCATTACGCCTTGCTTGCTGACCCCTGCCGTAATCTCTCTCTCTCTCTCTCTCTCTCTCTCTCTCTCTCTCTCTCTCTCTCTCTCTCTCTCTCTCTCTCTCTCTCTCTCTCTCTCTCTCTCTCTCTCTCTCTCTCTCTCTCTCTCTCTCTCTCTCTCTCTCTCTCTCTCTCTCTCTCTCTCTCTCTCTCTCTCTCTCTCTCTCTCTCTCTCTCTCTCTCTCTCTCTCTCTCTCTCTCTCTCTCTCTCTCTCTCTCTCTCTCTCTCTCTCTCTCTCTCTCTCTCTCTTTTTCTCTTTCTCTTTATCTCCGTCTCCCCTGGCCTGGGACAGCTCGGCGCATCACGGACTCATCTCGTGCCGCCCCGCATCCTCACTTTCCTTCCCGCCGTAAAGGAAGTGGCTGTTACGTAATTCTTATGTATGCTAATAATAACTTCTAATATATTTTAACTGCACGTTGGTCACTGTAACATTTGATGTTTTATTTGTTTGGTTGTTTTATGAAAACTTCAGAATCAATATTTTAGTCAGCGACAGAAGAAAGGTATGATCAGTGTGCCTGTGACAGCTAGCAGCCAGACAGGACCTCTAATCCGGTGATATTTCTTTATTTCTTCGTTTTAAACCTTCCCTCTTCCCCTACATGTCATTTTGAGGGATGAAGGAGCAGTAACACACTATTCTTCACCATTAATAGTGGAAGGATATAAAGAAAACATTACCTATTAAGCGTAAGTAACCTAATATAAGAACATCAACAAGTTTCAACAGGTACCGTTAGAGGGCAGCCGTGCATCACGTATATATAAAACCAAAATTGAGATTTTTATTATACACAGGAAAGCAATTATATATACTTGAAAAAACCGTCTGAAACACCTAACCGTTTCCTACATAAACATTTGTTATATTTGATTCGTATTTATTGCATGAAAAATGTTTGTTTCTAAGGTCAATCATAAAATTGAAAAACGGAAATAGATAATAATAATGAAAGTAAACCAATATAAACCATAGAAAATAATACATAAAAAATATTCAAACCGGTAGCAAAGCCTAGATAAGCCATATAAAAAAGAAAAACTGAAAAAAACTGAAAAACTGAGAAAATAAAGGAAGAACATGTAAACAGTTAGTGTAGTGTTGAGTGGCAGTAACACGCAGGCCTGTCCGCCCTTGCCTCCCTGCCTCCCGCCACAGGACGCTGGTCAGGCCGCGTCTAGTGGTCATGGTGATGTAACAAAGACGGACACTATTTGTGCGTCACGCTGTTTATATATATATATATATATATATATATATATATATATATATATATATATATATATATATATATATATTCATATATATATATATATATATATATATATATATATATATGAACATATATATATATATATATATATATATATATATATATATATATATATATATATATATATATATATATATGCACCGTCTCTGCATGCATGGCGACTGGGATGGAGACTGTAATGTTTATGTCG
The DNA here is from genome assembly GCA_036785275.1 of Cancer borealis. NCBI lineage: Eukaryota > Metazoa > Arthropoda > Malacostraca > Decapoda > Cancridae > Cancer > Cancer borealis. Next base: position 46,682 of record JAXIVD010000901.1, on the reverse strand, counting down.
TCGTCCGCCACTCTGTCTAGTCAGTACACACATTATTATCACGTGATTAAAGCGTGAACATCCAGTGAGGTCACCAGTCGGTCACCTCTAGTCAGTCACTAGGCCAGTGGTTCCAACCGTTCCATGGTCGCGACCCAGGTGAAGATCATGAGGATTTTTCTGAGGGTCATCGTAGAGTCTTAAAAGGAATAATAAATAAATAAATAAATAAAATACTTCACAGGTGGTCACATTTTGATTTTGAGTAATGTAGCTGATTTACTTCAGTAGGACAGTGTAAATATTGTTTGTGTTAGTATATAGTATATAGAGATAGTAACATAAGCTCATAAACATTTGCAAAAATAACTAACATGAACATGGTTGGATTTATTACTCCGTGTTCACACATTTAGGATCGCTAGTCCAGCTTAAGACTGTATTTAGTGTCGCAACTAGAAAAGTTTGTGAAACACTGCACTATGCCAAGGTGGATAACCTTTTCGGAGTGCAACTGTAATGCTTGTATTGAAAGGAAGTATCAAGTCATAATGCAACTGATTATAAATCCTTGCACCGCGCCACACCGTCAACAAATACAGGTAGCGAGGGTGAGAGAAGGTCACAGGTACGCTATACAGACAATCGGTGATGCAACCTGCAGTGCTAGGTGGTCATGGCGAGGTGATCAGACCATCATGTGATCAGATTATTACGTATTTCCCCAGGTGCTCCGGGAAACTTGGATACCCATATCTCGAGCATGTGCAAGGCATTGTGATATTTTATTCTGATAATAAGGACTCAATTTATATGCGTCATTATCATAATCATTATTATTTTTATTACTATCAATATTAATTTTGTTATTATTGTTATTATTATTATTATTATTATTATTATTATTATTATTATTATTATTATTATTATTATAACTTCTACTACTACCACTGCTATTAATATTTATCTGCATCTTTCCTATCAATAATGTTTTATTTTTAATTTATCTTTACTTTGCAGGATATGCTTTCATACAATATAAAAAGCAGTATAACAAAAACTCATACGTGATCGTCCACTGCACTGTCCTTTTTTCCTCTTCTTTTCTTTACCTAATGCAAAAAAACATTGTATATACCCGGACATGATGCATATGTTTATTGAGTTGCCATGTCGCAGGAATGTGTTATGGGTATTTCATCACTAAAAATTCTTGTGATGTCTCTTATGGCTCATGACAGCGCAAGATATTTGTGTTTTGAGTGAGGAAATGTATGCGAAAAGAGAGAGAGAGAGAGAGAGAGAGAGAGAGAGAGAGAGAGAGAGAGAGAGAGAGAGAGAGAGAGAGAGAGAGAGAGAGAGAGCACGCAATCAGGTTTTTCTCGACTTTTTTTCCCTTCTCCTATCATGCCTCTACTTAAATAATTGCCAAAAAAAAAAAAAGGACGCCGTGACCTTCTTCCACTCACTGTGACTGTCGCTGGAGCATTGCACGCACACCAAAATAACAATGTCATCGTTTTTAAGAACTTAATAAAAACCTTCTCTTAACCGGAAGTGCCACTAGATTAGTCGGTGAGTTGATATCATGAGAATTTATCACTTGCTGTGGTTATGAAATTTCGTCCGGTCCTTTCATGTGGAGGAAAATTAATATGGTTCCGGGCTAGGTGTGTGCGGAGGACGTAGTGGACAAATGGGTGAGGACAATGATAGTATACTGCCTGGATGTTGTTTTCCTGCTGATCTTGTCTTGGTGTGTTGAGACAGTCTTGATATTCATCGTGTGTGTGTGTGTGTGTGTGTGTGTGTGTGTGTGTGTGTGTGTGTGTGTGTGTGTGTGCGCGTTTGGTTAGCACAATACATCTCAGGTGCAAATGTTTATTCATGTTTCGTAATGTCATCGTCCTCACCAAACAAGTTATTTAAATGTTCTTCACTACCACAAATTCACCTCCTTTAACGCGTGGATTTATTTATCAGTGGTAATTATGTCTTTAATGTATAATCAAATCTTTCTGAAACACTTGTTTCCTATTCATAAGCCATGTAGTAACGGAGGCAACACAAAAAAAACTGTATTGAAAGAAGCGCTAAGAAGAATACCACCGCCACGCACTGGTTTGCTGTTTTCAAGGTCAAATGGACGTTGCGGGGGTAAGCAACACGATAAATTTAGAAATTGTGGTGTAATTAATAGATAGCTCATCATTAATAGGGGAAAAAAATATAATCTTATTTCAATGTCAAGGTGATATTACATAAGGTCTGCGGGACAGGTGAAGTGATGCAGTTACCAGGCAGCAAGTGACGCCTGGCAACACCTTAGAAAAATAATAAAAGAAAATGAAGGCATAACATTTATAACCCACTTGATGCTATAGATGCTGAAAATTATAATCTTAATATGCCTACATTGCATAAGTGTCGCGATTATAGCATCACAAAAAGAGTGAGAAAGAAAAGAAAGGAAGAAAATACATTTTCTCACGCCCTCGCGCGCCGCCCATTCAGTGCTCATGTCCGCTTACTCAGCCGTGCATGTGTTGCTTGCTTGTACTGTGTGTGCCTCAGGCTAAGCAGCGTGATGCTGCTGCCGCTTAGATCTGCTTGACGTTACCTGTGTATATATTATCTTTGTTATCTATCTGTGGTATTTATAGTTTGTTTCCATCTAGCATGTTTGAAATTTGTGTATTAGATATTTTTAAGTATTTTACGTTATGAGTCTTCGAGGCAGCCTGGGCACGAAGTGGACCTTGAACGTCAAGTATACATTAATGTCTCTTTTCATTCATGGTTTCATTCCCTTTCACTCCTTCAAGGTGACACTTGTGTGGGAATGCCATGATTTATAATCTCGTGGAGTACTTGTGTAACTTACATGGCACTTGCCTATAGATAAGTGAGATATAATTAGTACAGATATAAGACTGTCTAGTCCATTGAGGTGATCGATCAATAGTTGTCCGAGTGTGTCGAATCCTGCGAGGGTTCAGCGCATCACACCATACGAAGGTGGCGCGTCCTCCCCCGACCCTCACTAGCTACCATTGGTGGAGGGTGTGTGACGTAGTGGATTTTCCTTGCGTTCATTGGCCAGGTCGCTGTGGTCCCACCTCGCCTCAGCTGGCCTGGAAATTGACGTTAGGGAAATTATAAAGCAGGAGGCGGAGCAGTTGCTGTTGCATTGTACGGGAAGAGGCGGTGAGGGTTTGACGTGAGTTCTGTCAACCTCCTGGTGGCGTGTTAACTTCATATAAAGTGATTTTTAAGTAAGTAATTATACAGTAGTGAAACCGGTTATAGCTCATAGTTGAGTTAAATTTACTGAGTGACAATATCAATATCACTCGAGGGAAGACATATAGCCACGAAATTACTGGACGATGAAATACGCGGTGAAAAAAGTAAACCGTAAAAAAAATATAAGCAAGTTCCCTTCAAGCGTGTGACATGAAGCGGTGGTACGCTAATCACAGGTGTGCCCCTCTTTTACAGGTGAACGGTGGTGTCCCTAGTTCTTCTGTATTGCCAAGAAGTGATCGCTACCTGACCAGAATGCCTGCCTACGCTGACGCTGTGCCTGACACCAAGCCGGGGGACATCACTTCACTCGATTCCCTACAAAAGGTTAGTCCCCCGTGGCAGTGAACTGAAGAGGAAGTGCTGACGGTGTTGATAAGGAAGGAATGTGCAGTATTAACTTAAATAAAATAGTATGCCATTAATCTTCGCTGTCAGTTAGTTTCATGTCCAATATCGTAATTACTTTTCTGACAGCGCTTGTATGATAGTCAAATATGAATAAATATGTTGACCACACCCTGTTTATTCCCCTTTGATAGTGTGAATTACAGTAATGTAGGAAACTAACATGATTTGCCTGCTATGCTAATTTAATTCAATAGATTAGATATTCTTTCAATTCCCAGTGTTCATTTTTATTTGACGAGGTTAAATATAGAGTATCACCCGGCGTCTTCGGTGGTTTATTTCCACTCGTATGGAAGTTAAAACATTTTTATGGTTTAAAAAAGTAATATCAGCGTATCGACATTGCTTTAAGTTCTTGAGGTTACCTCTTTTTTTTCCATTTGACAGTTATATTTCCTTGTACTTACCTCTGCACATATGGTTATCGTTATTATTTTCTAGTTTCTACTTAATAAGTAGAAACTAGAAAATAATAACAGCTACGTGATAAGTAGTATTTATCACGTAGTTGTAGGCTGGCATTCCTCTGTCATTTTACACACTTTCGTATAGTTTCGGCTCTGCTTCAAGTTTCAACTGTTTTACTGCATGAAAGAAGAAAAAGTAAGATAAAAAGGCATGGCAAACCGTTGTAAACTTCTGAGAGCGTGAAAAAGCAGTGGAGCTGAACACATATGGACTAGTAATTCCTAAAAAAAAAAAAGTGGCAGCAGTTTTCTCTACACAGTAAGAAAAGGTGGACTTTCTAAACCCAAGTCTGCATCAATTAAAAAAAAAAAAAAAATTAAGAACGTGCAACATTTGAATATCTTCAATGACACACACCAAGTAGGTCGCTGAAATATGGAACCCTGAACATGTGTGTGGTTAGTGTGGTAGAAGGGAAGGGAAGAGTCAACAGCTACAGGTCGTATTGGACAGACTTTGCCGAGTCGCAACTTTATTAAAAAAAACTTTAAATGTTTCTTTTTACTTGTCATCGTCAGTTTTTTCCCTCTGCTTGAAGTTGAAAGTACGCATTTATATATATAGTTTTGTTGCTTAGAGAAAGGTATGCGTTTGTTGAACGAGGCCTGTGCGTGTCCCGTCCGTGCCTGTGTCAAGGTGTTCAGCATCAACTCAGATTAGGGAATTCTATCCTCGATTTCATAAACCACAAATATTCACAGCATCTTGGATTTCAACTTGTGTGCGCTACGGAGGGTACACATGCTATCTTACTCTTTACTTCTAGGTATAAATAAATGTTTATATTAGGAAGGTCATGTACTACAGCGAGGTGAATGGCAGCCTTGGGGAATGAGGAGAGGTCGTGCCAAGGTGTGGAAGGGGCCAGGGTGGTGCCTCGGGTTGGTGCGTAGTATGGAATGGAGGTCGTATCTGATGTGCCCAAATATTGATTTCAGGTGGAAGGTCGTCAAACAAGCACTGCATATATATATATATATATATATATTTTTTTTTATCATATCCAAGACGTGTTTTTAAGAAGCTGTATTTCTTGTTTGATGTCAACACTTGTACTGCTGAATGCGTGAATACAGTCAACAACCTAAGACATTTTTTTCACGCTGGTTGATGCAGTATTTTATTGTTCGGTTTCTTGATATCCCGCAGCCCGTCCAGATCGCGGGGTCTGCGCGGGGTCTGGAGGCAGTGGTAGTGAGTGGCATGTCTGGCCGCTTCCCAGAGAGTGCCAATGTGGAGGAGTTCGCCCACAACCTTTACAATGGAGTGGATATGGTTTCAGAAAATGATCGCCGCTGGACACCCGGTAAGCAAGTGATTGGGGTGAGGATTTATACTTTAAGGTAGTGATTAGTAACTTGATTAGACCTTGAATGTTTCTAGCCACCTGTCCATAGTTGCATGAACATAAATATTGTTATGTACGGTAAGTGAAAGGTATGGAAAATGTCGTTCATGTGTTTTTTGTATGTGTGCTTGTGTGTGTGTGTTTGTGTTGGCGCAACATGACTGATCTCTTTCAGGCGTGCATGGCCTTCCCCGCCGCTCCGGCAAACTCCCTGACTTGGCGCACTTCGACAGCTCCTTCTTCAGTGTATCTCCCCGCCAAGCCCATGCCATGGATCCTCAGCTACGCATCCTGCTCGAGTTAACCTACGAAGCCATTGTTGATGCCGGTTAGTTTTGGGAAACAGGTTCTAAATTCTACATTTTCCTTCCTTTCGTAAGGAACTCCACATACCCTTAAAGAACTGCGTTTCTCCAGAAATTTAGCTTTTTAACTCTCGTTTGCCTTGAATATTCTTTATCAAGTTCTTTTCTATCAGGTTACAACCCCAGTGAGCTGCGGGGCCGACGGATCGGAGTGTATGTGGGGGTGAGCAGCAGTGAGAGTGAAGAGGCGTGGACAGCTGACCCTGCTAACGTGTCAGGCTATGCTCTCATTGGGTGTTGTCGGGCCATGTTTGCAAACAGGATTTCATACACCTTTGATTTCAAGGGTAATATGAAAAAAATATTTGGGGTATACCAGTTTCACATGATAGGTCATATGTAAAACTTGATGCCTTACAATGTGGACTTGTGGATTAAATTTCCGGGAAGACTGTTATAAATGTTATAGGTATTGTGTTCAATTCAGATTCATTGTGAATACTTTGGATAGTTGAACTTTGATGTGATTAACTTAAATGTACTTATGCTTCTTGTACTGTGCAGGTCCCAGCTTCGCCATCGACACTGCTTGTTCCTCCTCCATGGTAGCGCTGCAGGAGGCATGGGCGGCAGTGAGTGAGGGTGAGGTTGAAGCTGCAATAGTGGCGGGCACAAACCTCACCCTAAAACCTCAGAATTCCATGCAGTTCAATGCCCTGAATATGCTGGCGTCTGATGGCAAGTGCAAGTCCTTCGATGCCTCTGGGAATGGGTGAGTGAACCTTTTTTTGTTTATTTCAAGTAGGTGTTTTGGAGTGAAGTGATAGTAACAAATTGGAGGCCTCATTTAATGTAATAAGTAGTCAACAAGAGGTGTGGTATGGTGTATGGTAGTTATTGAGACTAGGTATAGTGATGTAGTTAATTTAGCCATTCTTTGTTACCTAGGTATGTGAGGAGTGAGGCAGCAGTAGCAATCCTGTTGCAGCGGGCATCAGATTCTCGTCGTGTGTATGCCAACGTGGTGCATGCCCGTGCCAACACTGATGGTAACAAGGGGGAAGGCGTTACTTTCCCCTCAGGAGCTGTGCAAAGACAACTTTTAGAAGAGGTTTACCAACATGCAGGAGTCTCTCCACTGGATGTCTCGTATATAGAGGCTCATGGCACAGGCACAAAAGTGAGTTCTGTCTCTTATTTGCTTCTTACACTAATGGTAATGAATGGCATTGCATCTGCAGATACCATTTATAATGTTGCAATATCAATTATGAAGTTAAGATGCTAACCATTCTGGTTGTTGGACAGGCTGGTGACCCACAGGAAGTAGGAGCCCTTGCTGAAGTATTCTGCCCCAGACGTTCATCACCCTTGTTGGTTGGTTCAGTGAAGTCTAACATGGGCCACTCTGAACCAGCTTCTGGACTGTGTTCTATTGTCAAGGTTAGTGTTGAAGGGAATGCATAAACTGGTGGTTATTAAATTCTTTTGGTTGTTTTTTTATATAATGTCCTGAACTAACTTGTATCATTATTCCTATTTTTCAGGTACTGCTGGCAATGCAACGCAAGGAGTTGCCAGGAAACCTTCACTTCTCTTCTCCAAATCCTGAAATCCCAGCATTGCTTGATGGCAGAATTAAGGTGCTTACACATTTAAATTTCAAGGAGTTTTATATATTGATCTTTAGAGTAAATGTTACTTCTAAAGGGTTGCTGGTGGTGGTGGTGTGGTGGATAAATATTGGATTATTCCAAGATTAGGGGACAAGGAACTGCCTCGTGTAGGTCATCAACTGGCCTCTTGCAGTCTCCTCAATTCTTATGTTCTTATAAGCTTACATTTTGTTATATTTTACCCATAGGTTGTGAGCAAGAACATGCCATGGGCTGGAGGTTATGCAGCAGTGAACAGCTTTGGTTTTGGTGGTGCTAATGTACATGTGCTGCTACGCTCTCCATCGGCTCCCTCGCTTAACCAAACACCTCACCCCAGGGCTGTCCTCATCCCATCCACACACAGGATCAACCACACACAAACCACCAATGGGATGCTCACATTAGATGACCTGGCTATGGTTAATAATGATAACACGGACAAGAGTGCAATCTCTAGTTCCTCCGCATGTGAAACCAGGCCGCGTCTTGTGGTAGGAGCCGGCCGCACTGAGGAAGCCGTAACAACCCTACTGGAAGGTGTCCGGGAGAAAGCCACTCCAGCACTCGTCAGCCTCTTAGATAAGCTATCAGACATGCCCACTGCTAGTCATCCTGCCCGTGGCTGTACCATCATAAACTCTGAGAAGAATATTGTACAGGTAATGGTTAAATTAATTATATGATAACAATGGATGATGAGTTAATAGAAGATTTAATATAAGGAAGTAATTAGTTTGCGTGCCATTCATATGATTGTGTTTCTTCTGTGCAGGTGTCCCAAGCATCCCCCAATACTCGTCCTCTGTGGCTGGTGTTCTCAGGCATGGGGTCACAATGGGTAGGGTGTGGCAAGGCTCTCCTATGTTATCCCACCTTCGCCAACACACTCAAGCGGTGTCATGCTGCTCTGGTGCCTTATGGGGAGGACCTCATGAATATCCTTACTACCCAGGATTCTACAGCCATGTCCTCCACAGCCTCCAGCTTTGCCTCTATTGCCGCCATGCAGGTGAGGTCATTCAGTGGTGTTAAGTAAGGTCAACTTTGGGTTGAATGCTGACGCTGAATTATGAATGAGATAACACCTGGAAAATATATAAGACTGAAGGGATAATATGGAGATAACATTAGCATCTTCTCCTGAGGTTAATACTTACATGTCAAATATCGGGTAACAGCCCCGCAGGGTTAGTTAGGGTTAGCTTGTTTTAGCTTAGAGCCTCAAAATTAGTAGGCTAACCTTATCTCCATTTTTTCCTACAGGCTAAGCTTATCTCCATTTTACCCCTTTGAAGTAATTAATTGTTTCCTTCATCAGATTGCCTTGATGGATATGCTGAGGGTGTTAGGTGTCCAGGAGGTGTCTGGTATGGTAGGACACAGTGTTGGGGAACTAGGATGTGCCTATGCTGATGGCTCCTTAACAGCCGAGCAAACAGTACTGTCTGCTTATTGGAGAGGCAAAGCTGTTCAGGAAGCTAGTCTACCTCCTGGTGCCATGGCTGCTGTGGGTAAGTACGAGTTAATTGTGACCTCTTTATTTAGTAGCAATATAATCATTTATTTATTTATTTATTCATTTGTTATATTAAATTGAAAGGGTACTGGCTAAGGGACAAAAATACGTTGGGGAAAAAAAAAAAAAAAAAAAAAAAAAAAAAAATCCCACTTGTCGCCAGACCCTTGTATTGATACTTGGCATGTTATTACAAGGTGAATGTGTGTGTTTAGGTTTGAGTGGCAGTGAGGCTGAGAAGTGGTGTGAAGGCGGGGTAGTGGTGGCTTGTCGCAATGCCAAGAATTCAGTCACACTATCTGGGCCTCGGGATGCTATGAAGACTGTCATGGAGAAGCTAACGGCCGCTGAAGTGTTCTGTAGAGCTGTCCGTTCTGAGGGTGTTGCGTTCCACCACCCTTCACTCCGGGCTGCTGCTCCTCGGCTCCTGGAAGAACTGACTAAGGTAAAGTTTCTGTTGAAAGCCAAATAATCAATCATGGAAAGAGTTAGAATGATCAGGTGGTTATTCATAGCATTCTGTTGATATTTGTTTGTGCAGGGTAGGTGTGTATTTCTCATAATGTACACTAGTTATTATAGAGTTTAGTTAAGCTGCATATCATTAACCGGGTATGCCATGTTACACAGGTGATTCCATTGGTACATAAGCGGTCGTCGCGTTGGATCAGTTCTTCAGTGCCAGAGAATCGTTGGGGTTCTGCTGAGGCGAGTGTGTGTTCACCTCAGTACCTGGTCAACAACCTCCTCTCACCGGGTGTGTAGCATTAGTATTCATCTTACCTAGAATAGTGAGGATAAAAAACTTCTCCATTAATTTTGTTCCTGTGAATTCAATAGGAAGAGTGTCGTTCGTCATGTAAATTATTTTTGGCATATGTATAGTGTTTTAATAGTTTAGAGGTCTTACGAGTGGTGTTGAATCTTCAGTGAGGTTTGCTGATGCCTTGGAGAAGGTTCCTGCTGATGCCGTAGTGGTGGAAGTGTCTCCTCACGGCCTGCTACAAGCCATTCTACGACGCTCCCTACCTGAGGCCACTCCTATCCCTCTCATCAGGAAGGAGGCTACTTGTACCCTCTCACACTTCCTGGAGGCTGTTGGCAAGTGAGTTATTAGTTCATTTTACTATGGAAGTATAGGGTTTTATCAGTAAAGGCAATTGTATGTAATTCATATCATAAGAGACTTTATTTAATGTACATGTTGTGGGACTAAACCTTTGTAAATCTTTTGTGCAGGATGTACATGGCTGGTCTTACCGTGAATGTGGGAGCCCTTTCTCCGCCTGAGGTTATGCCTGTTCCACCTTCCACCCCATCCATTGCCAGCCTCATAAGGTAATGCTGGATCTATTTTATTTCTTTAGAAAAGTTACTAATACTTGCTGCAATGTGCATTCACTAAGGATTAACTTTTAGGATTGCTTAAAGAAATTTGAAATGTTTGTACAGGTGGGACCACAACCAGGAATGGGATGTGGCTCGCTTCTCCACCTCCACGTCTGGCTCAGATTATGAGGTTAAAGTTGACCTTGACTCTGAGGAACATCGCTACGTGGAAGGTCACACCATTGATGGAAGAATGATCTTTCCAGCTACAGGCTACATGGTAATTATGACCTCAATGGTCCTTATTTGTTCAATGTATGACTTGAAAAACTATGTACTTGCTGATAAAATCTTTAATTCCTTTTCAGTATTATGCTCTTAGTTGTGTAATGTCTTTTTGTTCCATTAGTAATTATTGTGTGTTCATCTTCCCTCAGGTGTTGGCATGGCAGGCTCTGTGTCGGCTGATGGGAACACAGTGGGAGGATACGCCAGTTGTGTTTTCAGATGTGAACCTACACCAAGCCACTGTGTTGTCCACCTCCTCACCCACCACACTCACTGTCAGGATCCTGCTGGTTAAAGGAGAGTTTGAGGTAAGTGTTGCAATGATGTTACCTTTCTGCCGAGAAGACTCCGTTGATGTTTGATCTGTTCGTGTTCTTTATATAGTCGAGACATTGGAAAATCCAGTGTCTTGGATAATTTACAATTTTCTTGGAATATTCCCTGCAAATTGCTATAGTAATTTACACCTTTTTCCTTACGGTACACTACTAATTACATTACAGATTGTAGTTAGTGACACTGTTGCTGCTTCTGGACGGATTCGTGTTGGAAGCGACCATAAGTCCGAGAATGCTTCCTTGCTCAGTTTCCTGGATAAGTCAGATGCTAAAGGCACCAAATCAGACCCCACCACCACCACCCTTGAGAAGAAAGATGTGTACAGAGAGCTGCGCCTTCGTGGCTATGAGTACAAGGGACTCTTTCAGGGCATCACCTCTGCTAACCTTGAGGGTGAGTTGATGCACTCGCATACACTACCTTAGTGACTTTAATGGAGGGGAAATGAGGATTGTAATTTGTGTAGTTCTTTAGGTTATGAAGACTGAAGTTCTATGCATCTAAGCTTTGGTCTGTTTCATCTTTTCATGGTTTTTATGGATAATATTCTTGTCTACCTAGGCACTAAGGGACAACTTGCCTGGCATAACAACTGGGTGCCACTCTTGGATACACTACTCCAGTTTTCTCTGCTTGGGACCAAACAACGTGCTCTCATGTTACCCACCAGGATCCGGAAGGTTACCATAGATCCCAACACTTTCCTGACACACCTCCAGGAAGCTGGGGAGGTGAAGACAGCTGCTGTAAGTAAAGTTTAACAACCTTTGTAATGATGAGAACGAGGCTCAACATAAAATGAGTTCCTAAGAAATGCTCACAAAATTTTCACTCATGGTTTGGAGTAATTTTACAATATCTTTTGATTACAGAATAGTGTTACTGTTTTGAGATGTGGTAATTTTCTAAAACAACCTTAATTTTTAGGTACATCATAATTCCAAGATAGGAGTTACAGCCTGCCAAGGAGTAGTGATCCAGGGTCTGAAGGCCACCTTAGCTCCCAGACGCCCTACACAGGACCGTCCAGTGCTTGAAAACTACTCCTTTGTACCACTCCACCTACGGGCCACCAAAGACACCTCTAACATGACGGAGGAGACTGGCTTAGGGTTATTGGTGGATGTGTGTCTTGAGAACCGCTTGGCACGAGGACTGAGAGTGGTGGAAGGTGTCTGTGGGAACACCTGCCTTGCACCACCACTCCTCAAGGTCATCTCCAAGAAGCCACAGATGAAGGTTAGTGGTCAAAGGGTTTTAGACAGGGTACAGAACGGGAGGAAAGGGTAAGTCTCCCTGAACCCTAAATGCTTTGTCTGGTTGTCTCCTTTTCATGGGGATTTAAACTAAGTATATATATATATATATATATATATATATAGATTATTGCTAAAAACTCAAATCCTTCATAGCATTAGTAACATTTGATGACATTAACATGAGAGGATATTTATTTATAGGTTTAAGTAATGAACTTGATGTCAACAGGTGGAGTATGTAGTGTGTGCAGCCAACACACTGTCTGCAGAGAAGAAGGAACAGCTTGCAGAGTGTCCAGTACAGATGAAGGGTGACCTCTCCTCCAGCTTGGCATCCCCACCTTCCCTACTCGTCCTCCATCAAGTGCAGGATGTCCAGGAGGCTGACAAGATAGAGGAAGGAACATTCATCTTGACTGACTCCAAAGAAACTGGAAATGAGCTTATTAGAGCTGGTTACCTCCAGATGGCAGCCATTGAAGTGCTGGGACTGAGTCTGTTCAGGAAGGTGAGACAGTTTCCTTACTGGTATCTGGGATAAGATTGAAAAATTATGATCAGCCGCTATCTAGGCTCATACTTTTGTCATCTTTTAAACCTTCTTATTTACTCCCTGAACCTTATTTTACCTTGTTTCTTACACTTCATATTAAGTATTTATAACCTTGTTGATTTCCTGTTTCAGAGCCGCAGTAGTGTGTTGCCGCATGCTACTCTAGAAGTCAGTAGGGAAGATGCACAGTTCTCCTGGGTGACTCCCCTCAAGCAGATGATGATGGCCAAGGAAAATGAAGCAGTGTGGCTCCTGTCTTCTGGGGAGCCTTCCTCTGGCATTCTGGGTCTTGTTAACTGTCTGAGGAAGGAGGAAGGAGGAGGAAAGATCAGGTGAATTACACATTATGAAATACAGGATGGGGACTTTGGTACTTCAAATATGGTTATATAATTTAAGTAACTATTGAATAATTTTATTAATTTATTGTTTTAATTTTACAGATGTGTGTTTGCCCGATCGGGTAAGGCCGTTTTAAATGAAACTCTTTTGCGTCAAGATTTGGTAATGAATGTTGAGCAGGACAATGTGTGGGGCACCTACAGACACCTGACCTTGCCTCAGCTGGTCACAAAGCCATCACACCACGCCCTCCTCAACGTGGCGACCCGCGGTGATCTGGCTTCACTAACCTGGTTCCAAATGGCAGAACCTGAGGCCACTGACCCCGCTGGCCTTGATACAGTCCTCTGTGAGGTGTATTATGCGCCGCTTAATTTCCGAGATGTCATGTTGGCAACGGGCAAGCTGCCTCCTGATGCTCTGCCTGGAGACCTGGCTACCAAGGTAAAGGAATCACGTGTTTATTGAATTTTTTTGTGTATGACAGAAGTATGCATTTTTTGTAAAGGTCTCCTTCAACTATGGATCAAATTTCATTATATTTTTTTATGGATACTGATCTCGATACATGGTTGTAATAAATTCAACATTTTCAGGAATGCATTCTTGGCCTTGAGTTTGCTGGGGTGAGTAATGGCAAGCGTGTGATGGGTTTGGTAGCTGCTGGAGGCCTTGCCACCTGTGTCCGGGCTGATCCTCTCCTGACCTGGCCTGTGCCAGCCTCCTGGTCACTGAAGGAGGCTGCCACTGTGCCGGTTGTGTATGCAACAGTAAGTCCTTCCCTTGTCACTGCGGTTATAGCCTGAATTTTGTATTGAAATGTTATTGTCATGCATGATGCTAAAATTAATATGTTTATGGAAAGGATGAAAATTAACTGTATTAAGAGTGGAACATCTTGCCAATCTGCATTAGGATGACAATCTAATTTCTGTCTCCTGTTTAGGCTTACTATGCGTTGGTAGTGCGTGGAGGCCTGCGGTGTGGAGAGAGTGTGCTGATCCATGCAGGGTCTGGTGGCGTGGGTCAGGCTGCCATCAGTATTGCATTGGCTTCCTCATGCACTGTGTATACTACCGTCAGCAGCCCACAGAAGAGAGCTGTCCTTCAAAAGCGTTTCCCACAGGTGGGTAGAGAGAGAAGCACGGCATCAAACTTTGTTACGATGGAATCATTTGGTCATATTGAATTGAATAAATAAGAAATCAGAATTATTGATGTCTGTATATAGAAATGATTACTTACAAATGGAGAAGCTACATAGTTTATTAAATTTTCATGTGTGATTCCATGTACAGCTGAAGGAGGAGAACTTTGCCAATTCCCGCGATGGTTCCTTTGAGTACCACGTCCTGGAGCAGACTGGAGGTCGAGGTGTGAACATGGTGCTCAACTCACTGGCTGGGGAGCTGCTCCAAGCCTCTGTCAGGTGTTTGAAGGAACATGGACGCTTCCTGGAGATTGGAAAGGCTGATCTATCCAACAACACTGCCTTGGGTACGTGTGACATGGGCTGAGAATGAACGTATTTCTAGGAATATTTAAGATTAGGTAATTCTTTTAAAAATAGATTAAATTATATAGTAGATAGAAAGTTTTTACAGAATATTTGATCTCTTCTCCCTTTCACTCTCTCTATCTAAATCAATTGTTTATTCACCTTCAGGTATGGCCATTTTCCTGAAGAATGTCACCTTCCACGGTATCCTGCTGGACTCCTTGTTTGACGCCTCCCCTGAGGAGCGCCAACGCCTCAACAGCCTGGTGAATGAAGGACTCAAGACCGGGGTGGTGAAGCCTCTCCCACACACACTATACACAAGGGACTGTGCTGAGGATGCATTCAGGTGAGACGGTGAATATTGTTTCACTGTCTACTGGAGAAGAATTTTTATGTCATTTGTATTTATGTGAATTCTGTATTGTATTTTTATTGCTTATTTAATTCTCAGGTTCATGGCAGCCGGGAAGCATATAGGAAAGGTGGTGTTGGAGGTGTGCCCAGAACAGCTTCCTTCCTCCACCCCATTGGAAGTGTCTCCTTTGGTGCCGGCTCTGCCACGTCTGGCCGCCCATCCCAACCTGGTGTACCTTATCACAGGGGGACTGGGGGGGCTGGGCCTGGAATTGGCTGGTTGGCTCATCGGTCGAGGAGCTAAGAAATTAGTCCTTACATCACGCAGAGGAATCACGACAGGTTATCAGGTGGGTAGAAAATATTTATAAACTAGAAAAGGCTTCTGAAGTCTTGTATGTCTGACTAGCAGGCTTTGAAAATTACCCGATACTTCTTATTAATATATTCATGTCATATTGCAGAGGTTGTGTGTGAAGCGATGGAAGGAATCTGGTGCCAGTGTACGAGTGTTGACCCAAGACGCTTCAACTCTGGCTGGTGCAAAGGCACTTCTGAAGGAGGCAGCTCAGGAGGGACCTGTTGGGGGCATCTTCCACCTGGCTGTGGTGAGTAACGGAAAATTGATAATAATTCAATAAATGTCGGTCATAAACTAAAGAGAAAAAACTGTTAATAATATAAATGATTGTCTGAAAAGTATGTGTATATAAAAATGAATGTTTCAGGTCTTGCAAGATGCCTTGTTGGAGAACCAGACTGAGGATACCTTCAGACAGGTTAATAAAGTGAAGGGTGAAGGAGCCATTGCCTTGGATGCTGCCTCTCGTGCATCCTGCCCTCACCTGCATCTGTGGGTCACCTTCTCCAGTGTTGCCTGTGGAAGGGGAAACATGGGTCAGTTGAAGGGGATAATCATGTGAAAATATAGTGTCCGACAAGTTAATTAATGTTTTGAATACTAAACCGTTTTCAGGATATAGTTAAATTCTCTTTATTTTTTTAGGTCAGACCAACTATGGCTGGGCGAACTCTGTGTGTGAGCGTGTAGCAGAGGAGCGAGTGAAGGCAGGGCTGGCCGGGGTGGCTATCCAATGGGGGGGTATTGGTGATGTGGGAATCCTTGCTGACACCCTCGGAGAAATTGAGGTGGGTTATACAGTACTTTAGATATATTCCTTACTTTATTCAGTGATATATTGATTGACCGTATAATAAAAATAGAACCTCAATTATTTAACTATTTTGATGATTTTTATGTATAAATTCACCCTCCTCAGGTTGGTGGGACTAAGCCTCAGTCTGTGAGGTCAGTGTTGGAGAGCCTGGATACTCTGCTTCTTGCTGGGTGTCCTGTAGTGTCGTCCTTCTGCCTTGCCTCATCCAACAAGAGTGACGGCTCCGGGGGGGCATCTCTACTCAAAGCTGTAGCCAACATTCTGGGTGGGTGGAAGGGTTAACTTGCATCTATTATTGGTATTAATATTGTATACCTATATCTGATTAACATTGATAAAAAAAACAACTAACAATAGGTTGGTAATGCATTGTGAATGATGTTAATATTTTGTAGTTATGTATGAGTGTATAGTAGATCGTTTACTCTTTGCTTTCCAACAGGTATAAAGGATGTATCCAAGGCACCCATGGACATAAGTCTTGGAGACCTTGGCCTGGACTCCCTCATGAGTGTGGAGGTGAAGCAGACACTGGAGCGAGAGGCTGACCTGGTGCTATCGGCCACCCAGGTGAGGGACCTCACACTCAGGGCTCTTGATGACCTCGACAAGAATGGCGCTAACCCTTCACAGGAACCAACTGAAGGTAAGTAAAAGCACGGATATTTGTATTCTCATATATTTATAATCTATGAAGACTCCAGTATTAGAGTTTCTTTATATGATTGTTGAGTTGTAATCCGTAAATAAAAGTGAATTTACACAAGCTCTCACCTTGTACTTCCATTCTGAATTTTTTCTTCTCGGGTCTCGTGTTTTCCATCTTTATTAATAGTCCATTTGACGAGTTTTTTCAGTAGTAGTCCGTCTTGCATACAATAATAGATTACTATTATAAAGTTTAATCAGTCAAACGTTTGAAGTATTTAAAAAATTTGTCAATGGATTGTTTGCTAACTCTGGTTGAAATCTTCAGCTGTGAAGTCTGCCAGTGCACCATCTGGCTCTGTGGTGCCTGATGCCACCATGCCACAGCCTTGGTTGACACTCCCTCTGGTGCCTGAGAACACCATCACCATTCTGCATGAGTCTGGCACCTCTCGTGTGCCTCTCTTCTTGGCCGCTCCCATCCAGGGCACAACTGACCCTCTGCTGCAGGTGGCTCAAGACCTTGACCGGCCTGTGTATGGCCTGCAGTACCCTCCAAACCTTCCTTACAAGTCCATCACGGAAATGGCTCAAACACTAGTCCAGGTAAGCATTCTATTGTTACTTACCTAAATCAGACGCTAGAAAATTATTGTGTAGGTGTTGTTGAAGTGATGTTTTGTGTGTTTGGTTGATCTAATCTTTGTGTACCGTTTCAGGAGTTGTTGAGGGTTCATCCATCAGGGGAGTATGTCCTTGGTGGTTACTCCTTTGGTACCGCTGTGGCACTCGAGATGACCAAACTGTTAGAAAGTAAAGGGTGCCGTCCATCCTCCATTGTCCTCCTTGATGGTTCCCAGTCCTACGTGTCTGGCATCATTGAGGGTTACAAGTCCCGTTTAAGTTCAGGAGGACCAGAGAAGGAATCCACAAGCACCGCCCATGAACAAGTGGAGGTGCTGTTGGTGTTTGCAATGCAGTTCATCTCCACTGATGCAACCACACTCAAGAAGTCCTTGCTATCTCTGGGGTCTTGGGAGGAAAGGGTGAATCATGTGGCCAAGTTGGTGACCCAGAGAAGAGCTGCAGTTGGCGTCACCTCTGAGAATGGTGTTGAACAGGTACGGCAATAATGTATTAACCTTTCCCATTTCACCTCTGTATGTAAAGATTATTTAATTAGTAGGTTAGCAATATGAAGTTTAACTAAAGTATTAACCATTTTACAACAGGCCGTGAAAGCAGGAGAGTTGCTATACGAGCGGCTGAGGGCTGGCAGTGAGCACCGATGGGAAGGTCACGTAACAGCTCCTACCTTGCTGGTGCGGGCCCGAGACAACCCTCAGGCAGCTGCTCTGGGCCATGACTACAGACTCTCTAAGGTAAGCATCTCATTACAGGTTGACTATCATTAATCCGGCATGAGCAAACACCTATTTCTGGGTACAGCGCCATCAAAACAAACCGTGATGCGCCAACTCGGAAAATTTGAAACTGCTCTCACAAATTCATGCTGGAAAACTGATGGAACCGAAATATTGATGGGCAACCTGTATTATGACAAAGCATGATTATGAGAAACTAAAGAGGAGAGAATGAATATATCTAAGAGTTGTCCAGTAAGTTTTATTCTATTTCTTTATCCTTGCAGGTGATGAAGGGCAGCTTGCAGATTGAGGTGGTCGCTGGGAGTCACGAGAGCTTTGTACTGGGTGAGAGTGGACGGCAAGTGGCTAGTATCGTTCAAACCTTCCTCAAGCAGACGTGTGAGCTTACTAATGGGTGCTAAAGGAGTAACTGTAAGAGTAGTTGTGTCTTAACTGTGATAGTGTGAAGGGAGAGTAAGGGAAACTGAACTAGGACGGACCGGCATTCCTTTTGTTTTTAAGAATTGGGTTCGTTTTACAGGGAAATATATTAAGTGGAGACTATTTATATATTTTTTTTGTAGGTTATTTTTTGAATGGCTTTAATGTTTTGTATTCCTTTGTTATGTAGACGAGGATGATTTCATGTGTACAACAGCTATATCAGTTTTATATTCTACACACTAGGTAGGTACAGGAGAAGGAAGATTTTGACCACTTGTACAGAATCAATGTTTCCTTAAATCATCAACAGGTTAGATGGGTAAAACTACACAAACATGAAGCATATCTATGTAATTACTGGTGTTCCACAAGGAATTATTATATATTAATGTTTACACCAGAGACCATTGCATACAGTTTAAGTAATGTAATTTTCACTTACCTGCTTGTACACTTTTAACTAAACTCGCTGTAAGTGTCACGTGAAACTCTGTACCCAAAGGAAGTACACTGAATATATATACTCTATGCATTAGTATTAGTTTCTTCATATGTTGTGTTGAGTTGATGCACAAATCTTCATGTTAATGCTGCACTTATTTAAAATCAAACTACGCTCATAATTTAATGTCCGAATTCATGTAAGTTAAGGCATTATATACCTCTGATGCACCCTTGGATGTGGGCATGAATGTGCATATCAGTAGACCAAGTCACTAACTGGGATGCAGCAAGAGTATTATGTTGTATTTCCTGCCATCTGCACATACCCGGCTAGTGACTGGTATACATACACCTCCACGTGGCAGGATTCCCTTAGTTGTGTGTCTGTGAGAGTAAAAACTTCTCAAAACGACATGATAGGTCACAAAATGATGTAATGCACTGTTTGCCATGCAGTCTAACAGTGGCTGCCATGTAATGAGTAGGTTAGGTTGTGTTTGCATGCTTCAGAGTTAGGCTACACCTTGTTTATTAAGCTGTGGTGTTGGCTAAGGTTACAGTACACCTGACATGGTTCAGGACTTGCAATGCCAACAATGCAGGCTATTTTTCCCCTTAAGGCTTGTTGATAAAGAGGCTGATTATTATATCTTTCAGTGCACCATTCCTATATTCATGCAGGCTATATTTTTTCCCCTTAAAGTTTGTTGATAAAGGCTGATTATATTCCTATATTCTGTATATGCACCGTAGAAACTTGTAGAAACTGGGCTGTATGACGTTGTATATTCAAACACTTCAGGTATTATTGCCACACATCATCATCATAGATTCATTATTTCGTTTACTAACTTGCATTAAAACATTCTTAAACCATTACTTGCACAAACTCCTCGTGTGGAGTCTAATTATTATTAACACATTGTTAATAGCGTTAGTGAAGGCTTCAATAGGCAGTGTTGTATTGACTGGCAGACTTCAAAGGTATGCTTGTATATATGTATTTTTGATCGTGAAAATTTATTGTTGTTAAGATAATTTGACTTTGATTTATTAAACTTGTTGCTCCTATGGGTTGAATGTGCTTGTATGTTCTTGTATGTGAGGCTGAGAATGTATAAGAACTCTATGCCAAGCGTGGAATGAGATGGAATGGATATGGCAGCTAGTATACTTAATAACTTTGATATTTTCTTTAAAACATTGGTATGAGACTCGATACAAATTAAGAAAAGTCATTGTTCAAAATTGCTGAAATATTCGGATTTCCCGGGTCTTGAGTGCTCAGTCTATCTTCCAAGGTGGTTGCCTGGATACGACTGGACAGTTGCTCAAACTGGATTAAACTGTGCTAATATATTGCTAATTCCACTTAAAAAAAGAGTTAGTTGGGAAGAAGTAAGTATTTCTGGCTAGTTTTAATAGTTTCGAAGGGCATGGGTGCTTAGATCATGAACAGGGTACAAAGTTGACTTAACACATTGCCATTAGCGAGTGTCAGTGGCGACCAGCATAAAGTATATCACATTTCTAGCTATCTGAAGCTTTGGAAAGGCCCTTTTTTGCAACTCGAAGCTTCATTTTCCACTGTTCGTTCATTGGTTGATGGTTCGTGTTGATTAGTAACTCATTTTCCAAATCTCAAGGCTCTATTGTCTAGTGTGCTCGCAAATCCCCCCTAAAACCCCCTCACTGAAGCTAGTCAGAGGGCGATGCACAAGCCTAGTGTGCATGGGGCCTGGGGTGTGGTGGTGGTGGTGGTGGTGGAATTGAGCTACAGGGCTCACTTGCACGGGTCTACTTAATAGATAAATAATAGATTAAATTGTGAAAATAGATGATCTTTAACTATTTTTATCTATTTTTTCATTATATTAATATATATGCATTAAAATTTTTCATTAAATCATGAGCTAGATAGTTAATGAAATTAATAAAATACCACAATAGTTCTTAATGGCATCTATTTCCGCCAATGAGAAGTACTTGGAGACGAATCACCGCGGAGGCAGCTTCTGTCAAGGTTTGTAAGAGACAATTTGCACGTTGTTATAAATTAAATAAGTATAATGGCTTCTTGATTAAGATAACATATTGTATATGTTAAAAGGTTTAATTTAATTACTGTGTGGAGTGCGAGGGAAGGTGGATGATGATAATAATTACGGATTAATAAATGAATATCCGAGGTGGCGTCAGACAGGGAGGTAGGCTACCTTAACACCTTAAATAATAACCTTGTAATCTGTTATTTTGTTGGTGTATTGAGATAATTTTCGTGTTATTATTTATTTTATGTACTAATTAGTGTTAATTAAGGTGAGACAAGGATGATATAAGGGTGGTGGTGGTGGTGGTGATGATGGTGGCGGTGGTGGTGCTACAGGGCCCACGTGCAATTATCTTTCACTATTATTTATTTTTTTACATGTTATTAATATATACTAAACTTTTATTAAATCATGAACTAAATAATTAATGAAATAAATAAGAAAAAAATTCGCATGTACGACAATACATCTTGAGGTACAATTTGTCGCGTCGTATGGACCTTGGTATGGACGCCATTTTGAAAGAAATGTATGTATTCTATATAATCACCAAACAACGGCGTCATCAAGACATTTACACATATATTAACACCGCCATTATAATCCCGAGTAAATAGTGATCAGAATGAGTATAGAATACGTGTTGTGAATAATGAATTACCGTGATATTCGAAACAAGATAAGGTGACCACTTTGTGTCATTATGGAAAAGACACCGTGACGACAATTTATCGGTAATTATTTACATTATTAAACTTTTATTTGTTATTTTATGTTTGGATTAGAGAACAATTAGTGGAACATTGCATGATATATATATATATATATATATATATATATATATATATATATATATATATATATATATATATATATATATATATACTGCTCCTCTCCTCTCCTCTGATTGTGATATTAATGTGATTGTTGTTATATTATATTACAGCTGCCGCCGTTAGACTCCGCCTTGTACACGCGGCTTCCTATGGACACTACTATTACCACCATTATTATTATTATCATCATCATCATCATCATTATTTTCATCCTTATTATTATGACTTATTAAAACGTCAATGATTTTCGTATTGCTAACATTTTTCATATTACAGTGCCACCACCACCACCACCACTACTACTGCTACAAGGGTCGTTGCGTCACAGCCTGGCGGAGGCGTGGAGTCTGTAGCCATTATGCCTCCTGCCCATCCTTGTCTTGACGGGTGGGCAGGGGGCAGAGGGCGTGCAGGGTTCTCTCTACGACTCTCACGTGTGTGTGGCGCGACGTCCCCACCACCCCTCACTTCCCTACCAGAACATCCACCGAGGGAACGCCGCCATCTTTGGAGTGTACGGTATTTGTGTTTCTGTTTGTATGGTTATATGTGTGAAAGAAATAATTTTTCGTTTTTTCTAATTGTTCGAGAATTTTTCTGATGTAGCCGCTCTCGTTTTCTTTCGCTTTCTCTCGCTCTTTCTCGCTTTTTCTCGTTCTCCTTCCCTCCCTGCCTGCCTGTCCGTCCGCCATCTTTGGATTGTAAGGTGTTTGTTTGTATGGTTGTATGTGTGAAAAAAAATTATAGTAAGGTGATTATTGTTTTCTTTTAATTCGTTTTTTCTAATTGTTCGAAAACTTTCCCGATGTAGCCGCTCTCGTTTTCTCTCGCTCATTCTCACTTTCGCGTCCTCCCTCCCTCCCTCCCTGCTTGCCTACCTGCCCGCATCAAACAAAAAATATTAGCTACTAAACTAAGATTCCAATTGAACACGGTGTTTTATCTATCAATTGGTATTGTTATAAGGAATATCTGATATATTTTTCATCAACATTGGTGAATTATTAAATCCACCATAATGATATTTGTTTATCTTAAAATCAAAATCAATTTCTTTCTAGAAAAAAAAGTTTCCGGTGAAAAGACCTGAAACTTAGCTGGAAGTATTACATTATTCCAGTGTACAAAATAATTTAAAGAGAACAAAATCCATTAGCAAAAAAAAAAAAAAAAAAATTTCCGACAAGTAGAAAAAATCACAAAAATACACCACAGGTTGAAATTAATTATACAAATCCACAAGAGTCTGTAGAATGGCTAAGCGTGTGGTAAAGCTTAGTTATGAACTTTATGAAGTTATGAACGTCGATTAAGTCGATTATGGATAAGTATGAGAAATAATGAAAAACAAACTATGTGTAGGATTGGAATGGGATATGGTGTGAAAAAAAGAGAAAAATATTTGTTATTACAGCATAACTTATATTTGAGAGGTATCTATCTCATGAAAATATTTATTTACTTATTACTACTACTACTACTACTACTACTACTACTACTACTACAACTACTACTACTACTACTACTACTACAACTACTACTACTGCTGTCTGCAAGGCACAACCATTATCGGTCAAAATTATAAACTATGATCGCTTGCAAAAGGTAGAGCTAGCAGTCACGATTTTGATTAGCGTGGGATATAGTAATGGTGAATTGTTACACACTGTGTGTGTGTGTGTGTGTGTGTGTGTGTGTGTGTGTGTGTGTGTGTGTGTGTGTGTGTAAACAAAATAACAAGCTGCTATGGGGGGTATTGAGATGGTGGTGTATCATACGTCTGGCAGCGAGCTTCCTTCGTATCATCGCTTTGAGATCGTTTTCTATTCAACTT
Organism: Cancer borealis; assembly: GCA_036785275.1. Taxonomy (NCBI): domain Eukaryota; kingdom Metazoa; phylum Arthropoda; class Malacostraca; order Decapoda; family Cancridae; genus Cancer; species Cancer borealis. Next base: position 22,924 of record JAXIVD010000901.1, on the reverse strand, counting down.
CAATGCTGTATAACTTATGTAACTTAAGACTAAACGGTGTGTTGATGCCACTGTTCAAATCGGATAAACCAGGAGAAGTTTACCAAACAAAGCATAGTATTCAATGTATAGATTGAAAAATAATAAATTATTAGACCACAGGCGTTATGAGAAACTTTTTGAACTATCGCAGTGAATGGGTAAAAAGGATCGATTTGTTTACATTGAATGGCACCTGCTGTTCACATGACCTCTATTCTTTTGGATAGCTTAATGAGGAAGAGGAATAGGAGTAAGATGCGGTAAACAAAGAAGTAGAAGAAAACAAAGGATACTAAGAATGAAAGGAAATTGGTCCCTTACTACTTCTTTCACACTTCTTGTCTGGTCATCTCTCTCTCTCTCTCTCTCTCTCTCTCTCTCTCTCTCTCTCTCTCTCTCTCTCTCTCTCTCTCTCTCTCTCTCTCTCCTCGCCTCGCCTCGCCTCGTAGTGCCATAGTGGTGTGTGTCGCATCACTGAACGCCTCCCAAACGCACGTCATGAGGGGAGGCAGGCGTGAGGGGAGGCAGGCGTGAGGGGAGGCAGGCGTGAGGGGGAGGCAGGCGTAGTAGTGGTGGTGGTGGTGGTCGCCTTCTCACGCTGCTCCATGTACTACTATGCATGATTCTCCTCCTCCTCCTCCTTCTCCTCTACTCTTCCTCCTCCTCCCCTCCTCTTCCTCCTCTTCTTCTTCATCCTCCTCCTTCTGTTCCAGTCTCCGTCTCCCCTCGCTTTCATTTTCCTGTTTATTTTCCTTCCCCCTTCTAACCCTTTTATTACTGCCGCCTATCAGGGAGAATTCGAATGTATGTCAGTGTGCCAATTTCCCCCTTGGCCCTCCCCTCTCCTCTACTCCCTCCCCGTGCTACACTCTCCCACTATCCCTCGCTCTGGGAGGTGCCATGAGGTGTCCGGCGTGGCACTCTTACCTTCCCCTCCCTTCCTCTCCCTTCCTCTATCCCTCAGCTGACCGTTACCCTCCTTCCCTCCACCTCCTCCACCCGTAAACCACCCGGGAGAGTGGAGGAGGTGAGGTGTATGTTGTGACGGGAGGTGCAGTCGTTCCCCTCCCACCCTCCCGCCCCTCCGTGTAAGACTGCGAGGTGCCAGTTCGGCCGACAGATGGCAGCTTGGTCGTGCAGTCGGCTCTTATTGATTAGACGGCCTGCGTGGTGGAGAACCTGCCTCTCCTCTGATCAATACTGGCTTATTCTTAGCCTTACCGCTGCGTATGAATAAAACATGATAGATTTCACCAATTAGCAGACCAGAGGTGCCCCGAGGGTATAGCGGCCCCGCGGAAGGGCACATGACCCCCCGCGACACGAGGTCTTCCCCGTGGCCTCACTTGGCGCGGGACGGGAATTCGGTTGACGTCATGACCGCGGGTTGTGATGGCGTGGAGCGGGATCGAGTTGGGTGTTAGTGTAATGTAGCCCAGCGTGGGAAACAGACGGTGGCGCCCCTCTCCCGCACGTCGCAAGGTCCCGGTGTTATCCTTGGGGCCTTAGCGGTGGCCAGTGAGTGTGTGAGGGAGTGCCCGTAGGTGGATAGGGCTTGGGAGTGCACACCATGGAGGAGGCGGAAGGCTCACTTTTAGGCGGTAGTCAAGAACGCGGAGTGGGCCAGCGTATCTACTAGTTTTGCTTTCCCCCACAAGCCTGCTGAGGGGAATATGTCTCTCCTTAGCGTCACAGGTGAGTTAATTGACCTGAAGAAGGCTCTGTAGTAGGACACCTGAGTACTTTTTCTCTCTCTCTCTCTCTCTCTCTCTCTCTCTCTCTCTCTCTCTCTCTCTCTCTCTCTCTCTCTCTCTCTCTCTCTCTCTCACTTCCTCTCTCTTCCTTCCTCCCCTTCTCTCTCTTGGTCTCTCGCTCTCCAGGTCACCGTTACAGGCTAGGTAGTAGTGTGTGTGTGTGTGTGTGTGTGTGTGTGTGTGTGTGTGTGTGTGTGTGTGTGTGTGTGTGTGTGTGTATGTACATGGGTTAGTGGTGTCGTGCATAAGTGGAGTGATGTAGGATAAGAATATATAATGTGTGCGTGTGGTGATGTACCTACATTGTCTGGGAAAAGTGTGTGTGTGTGTGTGTGTGTGTGTGTGTGTGTGTGTGTGTGTGTGTGTGTGTGTGTGTGTGTGTGTGTGTATGTGTGTGTTTTAGTGTGCCTTACGTAATGTATTTAAAGGGTGTGTACAGATATTGTGTGTTTTCTGTTGTACTATTTGAAGGTCAATTACATTAATATCAACTGCAAAACATTAAAGGGCTACTGTGTGTGTGTGTGTGTGTGTGTGTGTGTGTGTGTGTGTGTGCGTGTGTGTGTGTGTGTGTGTCACTCAATCATTTATAGTCCTTTGTAGTGCAGTGTCGTGGTGGTGTGGCGAACGCGCCCTTAGAGTTTTGTACTTTTTTGCAATAATGGTGGTGATGGTGGTAGTCATGTAGTACTATTAATATTCATAACAGTAATGTGCAGTGCTTGAAAATATTGGTACACGGGCGGGCGTGGGGGCGGTGATAGGTTAGGTGATGTTATTGTGGTGATGATGACTGTGGTATTGTTATTATTATTGTTATGATGGTGGTGGTGGTGGTGGTGGTATGGCTTTTGAGTCAACTGATGCATTCTTAATCAGCCCGCGGACCACAGAACCCTACTTGCATTGTCCCTTCTGATTGCCTTACCTGTGTGCTGGGGGACAGGTGGGTTGGTGAACTGGGAACATTGCGAAAAATTTACCTTTAGTGCGGAAAAGAAAGAAAGAAAGAGAGTCACAAGAAGGAGGAGGAGGAGGAAGGGTGATATAAAATGTACAATTCAGATCACCTAGAGAGCTACCTGGGAAGGGTTAACGTGTTCAATTTACAAGGTGAGGCAGGTAACTTAATGTGTTTAGTCAGCCTTCTCTTCCTTCCTGGGCTTGTGGAGGTGTAAAGGCGTGCGGACAGGCTGATAACTCTTTAAGGCTTACCAGATTAGAGGCAGATTGGGCTGGTGTTAGTGCATTGTGCTAGACTTGGGCGTGGTACAAACTATAGTCTTTTGAGCTGGATTGGGCTACTTAAGGCTTGAAGGAATTTTTTGAAGTGGGAGAAAATGGGGTTTAAGGCTTGACTGGAAATGTTTGGGCGTGGTTTGGCGAGTGTGACGTGGGTGGGCGGTGCGTGGGCGTGTGAGGGAATATTTAGGGTGAGGGGAACGGTCTAAATGCCCTGATTGTGTTATCTTAATCCATGGGGTTGTGTTATGTGATGAAAAGATAAGAACAAATAGCTTATGTTTTATTTTATTCTCTCTCTCTCTCTCTCTCTCTCTCTCTCTCTCTCTCTCTCTCTCTCTCTCTCTCTCTCTCTCTCTCTCTCGCATTTTTTCTTGATCCTTTCCTCCATAAGACGAAAAAAATAACGGTAAAAACAAATAAAAATCGAAACTCCTCCCACTCAAAAAAAAGAAGAAAATAATAATACAAATAAAATGAAAATAAAAAAAAATCTTTGAGCCCGAACAGTCACCTTTATTTGCTTCATTATTCACGTTTCGAAGGGAATGAAACGAGATTCACATGAGGTTTATGAGACCAGTGAAACAATGATGACAACTGTGATGAAATGACTCGGAAAACCCATTACCTACCTAACCACAAGGACCTCCGCCCCCTCCTCGCCCCCTTCCCTCCAGTACTTCCTTGTCCCCCTTAATGCAAACTGGAAGGAAGGAAGACATAGTACACCTTTTCTTTCTTTCCAGCCATTCCAGATTTTCCAGACTTTCCTTCCCTCCTTTATTTCTTTCTTTCTTTCCTTTGTTCCTGTTTCAGTGTGTTTTCTAAATCATCTTTCCGTCTTCCTGTTTTCCTTCCTTGTTTTGCTTCACTGATTATTGTTTGTTTTTGTTAAGTACTGTTCTCTCTCTCTCTCTCTCTCTCTCTCTCTCTCTCTCTCTCTCTCTCTCTCTCTGTCTCTGTCTCTGTCTCTCTTCTCTTCTCTCTCCTATCTTCCTTTCTTCCAACAGAAAGGAGAATAACATTACGAGAAGAATCTTTCCCATCAATCCTTCAGTACCCTATGACTTTCTCCTCCTCCTCCTCCTCCTCCTCCTCCTCCTCCTCCTCCTCCTCCTCCTTCTCCTCCTCCTATCATCACCCTGGAATCATGGTAACATCTCTCTTTCATGCTAGGAGATGAGGCGAAGAGACTTGTATATGTAACACTAGCTTATATAAATGTGTGTGTGTGTGTGTGTGTGTGTGTGTGTGTGTGTGTGTGTGTGTGTGTGTGTGTGTGTGTGTGTAAGGATTCATATCCCAGCTTTATCTCTCCCCATACAACTCGGCTTTAGGGGAACCAGTGAAGACAGACACATACAATGTACTGGACTTGAAGCTGTGTGTGTGTGTGTGTGTGTGTGTGTGTGTGTGTGTGTGTGTGTGTGTGTGTGTGTGTCCTAATACGTTACTATGTTTTGTATTTTCTTTCTTTCTTTCTATCATTCTTCTTCTTCTTCTTCTTCTCTCTTTATCATAATTTTCCTCTGCGGTAAATCTATGTTTGATTTTTTCTGTTTGTCTCTGAGTCGAAATCGAACAATGTGTCGAGATGCTTCACGCGATGCTGAGAGAGAGAGAGAGAGAGAGAGAGAGAGAGAGAGAGAGAGAGAGAGAGATAGAGAGAGAGAGAGAGAGAGAGAGAGAATTATGTTGGTTTTTACAGATTAATTATTATTTGCCTCATGTGCTACTGTCTGTTCATCTCTCTCTCTCTCTCTCTCTCTCTCTCTCTCTCTCTCTCTCTCTCTCTCTCTCTCTCTCTCTCTCTCTCTCTGTTTTTGTCCTGTCACTTGCTTGTTTTCCCTTTGCTTTTTCTTCGCTCAGGTCGTGTCTACCTGTTAAGCTTTATCAGGTGAACACAGGCGATTATCTCTCTCTTTCTCTCTCTCTCTCTCTCTCTCTCTCTCTCTCTCTCTCTCTCTCTCTCTCTCTCTCTCTCTCTCTCTCTCTCTCTCTATCTCTCTCTTCTTCCCTTTGTTATTTTCCCTCATTTTATATCGCCCCCTCTCTCTCTCTCCCTCCTTTTCTCTCCGTCTCTCCCTCCCTTCCCTTCCCTTCCCTCTCCCTCCCTCTCCCTCTCTCCCTTCCCTTCCCTCGTCCACACTAGAGATAAGCCGAGATAAGAGTGTGTGTAACCTTGATAGGGTGCTGTTGCTTCTGATAAAGACTCCCACACCTGTTAATTAATGCAGGTGTTGAGAAGCATTACCTGTTACCTGTTTGACCTCATTTTATCGTGTGTGTGTGTGTGTGTGTGTGTGTGTGTGTGTGTGTGTGTGTTTGAGAGAGATGTACGAAATTTTTGACAAAGGAAAAAAATATTGTTTAAAAAAAAATTTGAGGGAGATGAGGTACAGGGTGGAAGGGGGAGGGGAAAGAGAAGGGAGAGGAGGAAAGGGAGGGGAATGGAGGGGAGGAATGTGATGGGAAGGAGGGGAGGGGAGGTACTGCTAAATACTATGTACATAATGCAGCAGCCAGAGGGGAGGAAACCTACAAAATTGGCGCCAAAATTAACATACGAACAAAATACTCTCGTGAAACTTGTATTAGTGCCATGTTGAAGCTGAGAGAGAGAGAGAGAGAGAGAGAGAGAGAGAGAGAGAGAGAGAGAGAGAGAGAGAGAGAGAGAGAGAGAGAGAGAGAGAAATATATATACACAAACATATATCTATTTTCTCATCGTATTGTTTTCCTTTCCTGTTTAATAGTTGTTTGTTTATTTATTTATTTATGTAGTCCGTGTTTCTCCCTTCCATCTCTCTCTCCCTCTCCCTTCCTTCCACTTGCTCTCGTATATATTTCGTGATTTCTTTCCTTCTTTTTATATATTATTACGAAATTTTCCAAGGTCAGTTTTTCTTTTCTTTGTGCGTATTAATTTATTATTTGTATCGTTAATAATAACAACCACAACAACAATGATAAATATCAATACTAGTAATAGTAATAATAACAATGATAATAGTAGTATAATAATAATGTGTGTATGTTAATATTACATTATTATTCTAGTTCTTTTTTTCATTCTGTCTGCGTGTTGACATTATTTTTTTCTTGTTACGAGAGAGGAAACAAAGAAATAATGTGTTACTAAGCTTGTTCCTTCTATGATTATACCTTTAGAACCACACACACACACACACACACACACACACACACACACACACACACACACACACACGCACACAAATAAATACATATACAATGACAAAAAAAGCAATTGGAAAACTCAATAACAGTAAGAGAGAAATAGAATATATCTCACCTTCTACCTGTCTCCTTTACACACACACACACACACACACACACACACACACACACACACACACACACACACACACCTTCGGGCGTCCTCGCAAAATTGTGCAAACTCATTTTCGCTACAATACATTTATACGGTTGCTTTATTTTTCTAACCTCATGTTTTTTTTCCCTTACCTGAGTAGATTGCATGAGAGAGAGAGAGAGAGAGAGAGAGAGAGAGAGAGAGAGAGAGAGAGAGAGAGAGAGAGAGAGAGAGAGAGAGAGAGAATCATTAGTCTTTAAGATAACCTTCTCCATCACCTCCTAAGTTACTTTTCTGAAATAGATGGTCTCCTCCTCCTCCTCCTCCTCCTCCTCCTCCTCCTCCTCCTCCTCCTCCTCCTCTTCCTCTCTATTTTCTTCTTCCTCATCGGCACTTTCCTGGCTTCCGTTCTTCTTCTCTTCTTCTTCTTACTGGTAAACACTTTCTTTCTCTCTCTATCTTCATCCATGAAAATTCCTTCCCTTACTTTTCCATCCCTCTCTTTCTCCATTCTTACCTCCTTCCCTACCTCCTCCCTTTACCTTCACTCCTTACCTCTCCTTACCCTCTCCCCTTACCTCCTCCCTTACCCTCCTCCCCTTACCTGGTATCTGGCAGGTAAAGGGAAGTTTTGTTGTGTTCCTTTCCCTTAAGTAACTGGACGGAGGAATGACTACTGTATTCTCCCCTCTCGCTTCTCTGCCTGATGTTTCCCCTCGGTTTTCCTTTTCCCCTTTTCCCCTTTCTTTATTGAGGTCCATTTCCTGTTTCCCTTTCTCATTCTTGTCTCCTTCGTCTGCCGTCCGATTTTTTTTTTTTTTTACCCCTTTCCATCTATTTTCGGTTTTCTTTCATTGTTTGTTTTTGTTTATCTATTATTTCTGGTTTTATTATTATTTTTTTTCTTTCGTTTTTTTGTTAATGTTGATCGTCATTTTTTTTGTTAGTTTGGGAATGTGTGATATCAGCTTTATTTATTTTTTCTTCTTAGTATTCTGTGTTTATTTTCCTTGTTATTATTTATTTATATTTATTTTTTTATTTCTCGTTTTAACTTCCGCGTGGGTCTCATTTTCCTGCACAATTTTCTTATTTATAAAACGTTGCTGTTCTATTTGCAATTTGATCTTCCTTTGTTTTTGTTTTTATTTGTTTAATATTTATAATTTTCATGTAATCTTCGCCTTCGTTCAAGTTATTTTCTTTCTTTATATATATAGTTATACTTCTTTTTTTTTTTTTTTTTTTTCACTTTTTTTAAGGTTATCTTTCTTGTATTAAAAATTGTAATTCCTTTTCTTTCTCTATTTTGTATATTTTTTTTATTTCGAAATTCCTTTTAATTGCTTCATTTTGTTTTTATTTATGCATTTACCTTTTTATTTTTTCTTGTATCTATCTTTATCTGTTTTTTTCGTGTTTTCTTTGTTCTCTCTCTTTTCTTCTTTCTTTTTCCTTTTATTTTCCTCGCTCACTATATTCTCTCATTTTTCCCTCCTCTGTTTTTTCCTTTTTTCCTCTTTTCTCTTTCTTCCTCATCCGTTATTTTTGCATTTTCTATATTTTTTTT
>JAXIVD010000901.1:0-5000 GCA_036785275.1 Cancer borealis | reverse complement strand
GTAAGTGTGTGTGTGTGTGTGTGTGTGTGTGTGTGTGTGTGTGTGTGTGTGTGTGTGTGTGTGTGTAAGGTTTCGTGAGGGTTTGGTGTGTAGTGACCTTGAGTTGAAAGGATGTTCTGGTGCACTGAATCTGGTCAATTTCCTGAATGTTTCGTGTATGTGTGTGTGGGTGTATGTATGTATGTATGTATGTATGTATGTATGTATGTATGTATGTGTATGTTTTGGTATGTATGCGTTTTTCCATGTGTACGTTTTTCGTCTTTCTTTTCTGTCTGTCTGCCTGTCTGCCTGTCTGCCTGTCTATCTGTGTTTCTCTTTCTGTACCTTTGTTTGTATGTTTCTTTGTGTGTGTGTGTGTGTGTGTGTGTGTGTGTGTGTGTGTGTGTGTGTGTGTGTGTGTGTGTGTGTGTGTGTGTGTGTGTGTTTACCCGCACAAATATACATATTTTTTGTATGTTTGTATATTTTCCACATCTTTTCATCTCTTTCCTACCGCTTACAAAGAGAGAGAGAGAGAGAGAGAGAGAGAGAGAGAGAGAGAGAGAGAGAGAGAGAGAGAGAGAGAGAGAGAGAGAGAGTTCATTTCACATAATAACGCACGTATTTAACAAGAGTGAAGCCCACCAACTGAGTATAAGTCGAGGAGGAGGAATGAGGGGAGGGGGAAGGAGGAGGGAGGAGGAAGGAAGGAAGGAAGGAAGGAAGGAAGGAAGGAAGGAGGAGAGGGACAGGGAGAGATGACAGGGAAAGGGAAACAGAACACTAAAAGACAATGAACAAGAAATAAATGAGATGAATAAGAGAATGAGAATGAGGAAGAGACGTAAGGGAAGAAGATAATAGGAGGGAGAACGTGAAAGGAAGAAAGGAAGATAGATTAACGTATATGAGAGAGAGAGAGAGAGAGAGAGAGAGAGAGAGAGAGAGAGAGAGAGAGAGGAGAGAGAGAGAGAGAGAGAGAGAGAGAGAGAGAGAGAGAGAGAGAGAATTAGGATTATATTTGTCATCTAGTCATTATATTTAGTACAGTATTACATTATTATTTATTTGTATTAATCTACACATTCGTATATTGATATTTTGACTCTTAATAAATAGTTAAAATTCTCTTCCTATCTATCTATCTATCTATCTATTTCTTTCTAATTTCTTTATATTTTTTGCATGTATTTTTATTTTTTAGTTTCGTGAAGGAATTAATTGTGTTACTTTATAAACGTAATAATAATAACTGTATTATATCATTCTGTCAATAGTTATTTTTTTCCTTCAATCCTTCTTTATTTTTTTATTGGAGGGTGTTTACAATTTTCCGCGTCTCTGCTTCGTATTAATCACGTCCCCTTCATAATTAGTCTGTCGCCCTCCCTACCTGTCTCACCTTGACCCCACGTGCTGGCATGTACTACTTCACTCCCTCCCTTCACTCCCTTCACTCTCTCCTTCCCTCCTTTCCCTTCCCTCCCTTCACCTCTCTCTTTCCATTCCATTTTTCTTCTACTTGTCTCTCATTTTCTTCTATTTTTTCTCTATATATATGTTTTATTTTTCTCTTACATTTTCTTTCTATTCATTAATTCATCCTTTCTTTCTTGCTTCCGCCTTCTATTTTTTGCTTCATTTTTTTTCCTTTTCCTATGTGACTTTTATATTATATATTTTTTTTTTCCCTCTCTTTTTTTTCCCTTCCTCGTTACCTTCCTTGCCTGCACCTTCCGTCACCTGGTGCTCCCTTGCTCTCCATCCTAACTGAGGGAGAGAGAGAGAGAGAGAGAGAGAGAGAGAGAGAGAGAGAGAGAGAGAGAGAGGGAGAGGGAGAGAGGACAGGGAGGTATATTATTATTGTTATTATTATCACCATTATCGTATTATTATTATTAGTTTACTGTTGCTAAGTAAGATCTATGAGTTGATTCTCCACTAATGACCCTTGTCTCTCCTTATGACAGGTAAGGTGACCCAATTGGAACAGCTTGCCTGGACCACGTCATCCCTAATTACCTGCGTGCCTAGGTAGTGTGACCCTTTACCTTAATTATAACGCCCAAAATATGATAGAAGACAAGGTAAAGTGTTAAAGGTGTTTGTATTTGAATGTAATTTATCGTACCGGTGAACGCAGGTGTGTGTATGTGTGTGTGTGTGTGTTGTGTGTGTGTGTGTGTGTGTGTGTGTGTGTGTGCGTGTGCGTGTGTGAGATAAGTCAATATCCAGATTAGAATTAAAAAAAAAAGCGATTTCCATTACACAATATGAAACCTTTACGTCATTACAGAAAAAATATAAGTAGATCAATGCATTACAAAAGGTTTCAAAATAGATCCTATCACGAAATATTATAAAGGAAAGAAAATAATGGAAATAACGTTTTTAACACTAAATATATACTTTCTTTAGAGTTCACGGAGTACAAGGTGAAAGGAGGCCTAAGGGAATTAGGGAGATACCTGAGTTGAAGGAGAAGGAGGGAAGGGAGAGAGAGAGAGAGAGAGAGAGAGAGAGAGAGAGAGAGAGAGAGAGAGAGAGAGAGAGAGAGAGAGAGAGAGAGAGAGAGAGAGAGAGAGAGAGAGAGAGAGAGAAGAGAGAGAGAGAGAGAGAGAGAATATTAGTTTGTATTATGTATATTTTGTAGTTTTGTTTTGTGTTCTTGTCAAGAGTAAACTTTTAACGTCTCGAGTCAGTGTTTTTTGAGTGTGTTAGTGACGGCGTTAAGTGTTAAGTGACTGACGGGATACTTAAGAGGAAAACTTGGGATACTTTAGGGGAAGAAATATTTATAATGTTTTTCAGATGTATATAAAAAAAAATCGAATATTAGTTCATCAGGTATGTTTGTAAGCGTAGAAAATAATTCACCTCAGTTTGTTTAAGAATTTGTTAAGTATTTTGAGACACTTGTAATTCTTCTTAAGTAATTTGCTCGAGGTATTTAACAGTTTAAGTGAGTTACCTAAAGTGCTTCCAGGAGTTTGTAAATCTTATTAAGTAATTAAGTAGAGTCACTTAAGTGGTAACAAGTTTTAAGTGTTAAGAGGATGGTGTCAGCTTTGTTAAGTAACTCGAGTCACTTAAGTATTAGTAAGTGAATTGAAAACGATAATATGGTTTTGTAAAATATATTAAGTAACTCTAAAGCCTTTTAAGCACTAATACTTTTTGTAGTATTGTAGTACTGTAGATTAGGCAAAGAATATACCTTTTTTTTAATTTATTTTTTAGTAAATTTAGAATGTAAGTCAAGTGTTTAAGGAATTTTATTTTAATTTTATTAATTTGGAGAGGTTCATAGTTTGTCGCTCAAGTTTTGTCATCAGAGGCGCTGACGATAACTATTTCTTGCGTCAAGTATCTGAGTCATTCCTCTTGTTTGCCTGCCGGGGAGTCGCAGATATTTTAAGAACTCAAGAGCACAGTTGAGAGAAAAAAAATAATAATGACAGTAAGGAATAAGAATAGCAACTAAAAATAAAGTAACAATTGAAGGATTTTGTAAACACGTGTAAAAGAATGAATTTCAATAAGAATTTAACAAAAGGAAACTATTAGTATTCATATTTTTTATAAATATAGCGAACAAGTAAACATTTATAGCTATACATTTTGCGTCAATAAAGTTAATTACGTAACATATAGATTATTTACGCAAACTTTTTTTAATCTACGTGGCAAAAAAAAAGTAATTATATTCACTTGTTTTGTGGGAACGCGGGAACAAAATCATAGGTATTGTGTAGGGACAACACCACCAACACAAATAATTACAGGTATTTATATTTTGTGTTGCCAAGAACATGTGTTAGTGATAATTAAAGCCTCAGGTCAGGTAGGTAGGTAGCAGCAACACAATGTGACCGCGCATAAAGTAAAGAGAAGTTATTCTTTAAGTGTTGCAAGTGTTGTCTAAGTGAACATAACACGTACCACCTCTTTGTGTGATGTTCCTCTGCACGGGAGTAAAGCACACTTAGGATACTTAAGTGCACAAAAGTCGATCTTGAAGTGTGTGTGTGTGTGTGTGTGTGTGTGTGTGTGTGTGTGTGTGTGTGTGTGTGTGTGTGTGTGTGTGTGTGTGTGTAAAAAATAACAAGCTGCTATGGGGGTATTGAGATGGGTGATGTATCATACGTCTGGCAGCGAGTTTCCATCGTATCATCGCTTTGAGATCGTTTTATATTCAACTTCAATGCTGTATAACTTATGTAACTTAACACTAAACGGTGTGTTGATGCCACTGTTCAAATCGGATAAACCAGGAAAAATTTACCATCCTAAGCATAGTAATCATAAATTATTAGTCCACAGGCGTTACGAGAAACTTTTTGCATTATCACGGTGAACGGGTTAATTAAATAGATATAAAATTTAACATGGAGGGAATAAGTTAGGTTTGTTAGTGTTATATTAGAGTGTAAATGTAAGTGTGATTTCCTGCTCCTGGGTTTGGGTGTCATTGCCCTTACCTGGTGGCTTACAGGTGAAAGGGTGTGGCCCACTTGCTTAACTAAGTGACAAAGAGGATTGCCAGGTGACCAAAGCTTGTGTGTAAATACCGTTAGAGAGAGAGAGAGAGAGAGACAGAGAGGAGAGAGAGAGAGAGAGAGAGAGAGAGAGAGGGAGAGGGAGAGGGAGAGGGAGTCCTGTCCAAATGATGAAACGAAATACTTTCCTCCTATTAAATTTACGTTTGTGTATTAACTTGTTCATCCTCCTCCTCCTCCTCCTCCACATCTTCGTCTTCATCCTCCTCCTCCTCCTCCTCTTCCTCCACATCTTCGTCTTCATCCTCCTCCTCCTCCTCCTCTTCCTCCTTCCATTTATCTTTCCCTTCTCTCTTCTTCACCTCTTCTTTCTTTTCTCTTCTACTTTATTATTTTTGTGTTCGTTTCCTTCATTCTCTTTCTCTTTCGTCTTCGTTCACTGTTCTCATTCTCTTATTTTTTCGTTCTTGCATATTTTAGTTATTCACTTTCCCTTATTCTTTCGATCACTTTTCTTCG
>JAXIVD010000900.1:97500-112240 GCA_036785275.1 Cancer borealis | reverse complement strand
CTTGAGAGGCAGGTGTGGTGAGGCTGCACCAGCTCGCCCGCTTCATATAAACATACCAGACAGAGGTGTTTATGGGCGCGAGGTAAAAGTTTGGGTCTCACCTGCGAAAAGCGGCTGAAATAAATACCAAAATGTTTGTTTATAAATCAGCACTTTAATGCAACTTTTACCTCAGGGACAACATGGGGTGGAGGAAGCTATTTCTAATACCAGAGTGTAAATATTTTGGAGGGGAAAGAAATATTTAGAAGTGAGGACGTGAGAGTCATTTTTGTCAGTAAATAAATGTTATAGCTGAAGTGAAAAGTATGGAAATAGTTCCTTGTACATTAAACCAAACTTGCATTGCGCGTTCTGCAGTGTGGCACCAATGGCAGCATGCGCCACGCTTCCGTCTTTAGGCAGGGCCGAGCGGCGGTGTATTGGGTAACCCTTAGGGCACCGTAAGCCTCTCTGCGTTGAATAAGGATGTTCTTTCCCTGGAACCTAACGTCTTGGCTCCGTACTCAAGGCTGCCTGGCTGGCTAGGCCTCCACTACACTCCAAACTCTTATTTAAAGTTGACGCTCTATTTGATTTGATTTGACGTTCCTTTATTATACAGCCATTCTATATGATCGGTCACTTCCGCCTCTTATAGTATATGTATCCCTTATGTTTTACTTTTTATTTCCACACTATTGTTTGTGGTTCCTTGTGATGAATGATGGACGCCCAAGACCTTCGATGTGGTGGCTGCTTCTTCGTTATACTTAATCCATCTCTCCATTATTCTTAATCCTCTTGATGTGCCAGGAGGGGAGGAGCCTCGTTCAGGTCCTGTCCCTGGAGTCTCTGCAGCTGACTCTTTATATTTCTATCGAGTAACACGTTTCCATAAGTTGAAGGGAAGGCACAGCAATTGTTTTTCTGGCATTAGTTCCCTGCACTCGGTATCCTTGGTTCGAATCCTTTCCTCGCTGATTGGCTTGTGAATCAGGAAAGCAATTCAGTAATTCAATGTACATGGAACTGTATTGTGCTGGGCTGCATTGTGTGTGTGTTGTATTGTATTAGTTCAATATTATATCATGATTCCACCAACGACGGATTTTGAGAGATTTTTTGATATCCTAGAACTAAGTTTTTGGTAAATTTAACGCCTGCAACAGTTACGTCATGGTGGGAAGAAGAAGAGGGAGAAGAAAATCACTTCTTTGTAACATCTTTGGCAACACGCGGCTCTCACACACACAAGGAGGAGTACGGGAGCGCCTAGTGCCCCTAGGCTTATAACAATATCACTGCCTTGGGGTCCCAACACTCGTCACTGAACACAAGAGTTGTTTGTGAAGTATATGGCCGTTACATCAGGGTGAGCTGGTGACACAAGTAGCCTCTGCCTGTGACTTGATCCTGTATAGTAGTGTGTTGCAGGTTGAGGCCTTACAACCTTACACTGAGGTGGTGCAGTAGTTCCTCTTCAGCATTGCCTTTACTCCCTTGTGTGTTCCCCTTGTCTTTCCGTCCGTTTGTCTTGGTTTAGAGGCTCACTGCACCTCCTCCCTCCCACTCAGTGGCTTGTGCGTTCTTCCTGCACTCCTTCCTTCCTTCCTTCCTTACTTCCTTCTTTTCTTCCCTTCCTCCTTCCTTCCTTCCTTCCTTCCTTCCTTCTCTTCTTCCTGACCATTGCCCTCGACCTTAAAGTTACCAAGCCCATGACTGCCCACCACGCTGCTACAGTACCGTCCTCTACTCTCTCTCTCTCTCTCTCTCTCTCTCTCTCTCTCTCTCTCTCTCTCTCTCTCTCTCTCTCTCTCTCTCTCTCTCTCTCTCTCTCTCTCTCTCTCTCTCTCTCTCTCTCTCTCTCTTTCTCTTTCTCTTCTTTCATATATATATATACACACACACACACACACACACACACACACACACACACACACACACACACACACACACACACACACACACACACAGGTTTTTTCAGTGTAGCTAACGTGGCCGTAAATGACTTACAAAGGATGTATTTATTCCAGTGCTTGTTAATTTATATAATTGGTTGATTCCCTTGCTTGTGTGGGATGTGTGGAAATGCTCTTGTTAGTAGTGTGTGAGTGTGTGTGTGTGTGTGTGTGTGTGTGTGTGTGTGTGTGTGTGTGTGTGTGTGTGTGTGTGTGTGTTTGGGGGGGGGTGATGTTACAATGTGTGCCTTTGCTTGCTTGCCTTTGGTGGAAAAGCTGATGAATAAGTAAATTTTTTGATTTAATTACCTCATTCTGTTGCTAATTGATGTTTGTTTTCTGTGTTCAAGAAGAGTTGTTGAAAGAAAAAAAGGCTTTATGGACATTATTAAACTTTGATTTACTATTAATTATATAAAACAGATCAGATGAACTAGATGAGTGAAGAGTGTTATAGAGAGTGTGAAGCTTGGGCTCAGTTAAGGAAGAACAGCTGTATCAAAACGCACATTTTTTTTGGTCAAACTAGTGAAGTTGCGATGAGTGTTGTGTTGTGTTGTGCTTTGTTGTGTTGTGTTGTGTTGTTGTGTAATGTGTTGTGAGTTCTTCGTGTTTAGCTAAGAGTCGATAGTTAACTGTTGTTGATCACTTAGTGCTATGGGCCAAGACATAGAAAATTAATAATTGCGTTGGCATGCGTATTGGTGCCAGAAATACATTCTTGCTAAATTTTCAACACTTTGCAAACACCTTTGTTCCTTGGCTCTCATAAACGGATGTGAGAGTTCGACTTCAATACTTTATCATTATTGTGTTGAGTGATTGGATTTATTTACAGTCAGTCCAGGTGAGGTGAGTGGAGACTGTGACTCTGACAGGGAAGATGATTTTTAAAAATTCTTAATTAAATTTTCATTTTTTATTTTTAGAGATTAGAGTTTGTACAATACGAAGAAAATTATGAAGGAATGAAATACAGTAATAATTAGAAAGCTGATGGGCTGTTCACCTTACTGTTAGGTGTGGGTGTGTGTGTCCTGCCTCACTCTGCCTTCCCTCGTCACTCTGCCTTCCCTCGTCACTCTGCCTTCCCTCGTCACTCTGCCTTCCCTCGTCACTCTGCCTTCCCTCGTCACTCTGCCTTCCCTCGTCACTCTGCCTTCCCTCGTCACTCTGCCTTCCCTCGTCACTCTGCCTTCCCTCGTCACTCTGCCTTCCCTCGTCACTCTGCTTTCCCTCGTCACTCTGCCTTCCCTCGTCACTCTGCCCTCGTCACTCTGCCTTCCCTTGTCACTCTGCCTTCCCTCGTCACTCGGCCCTCGTCACTCTGCCTTCCCTCGTCACTCTGCCTTCCCTCGTCACTCTGCCTTCCCTCGTCACTCTGCCCTCGTCACTCTGCTTTCCCTCGTCAATCTGCCCTCGTCACTCTGCCTTCCCTCGTCACTCTGCCTTCCCTCGTCACTCTGCCTTCCCTCGTCATTCTTGCCTTCCCTCGTCACTCTGCCCTCGTCACTCTGGCATCTAACTTGTATTTACGTTCACGTCTCAAGGAACAAAAAGATCACTAATATCGACACAAGCCTCGTCTCAATGTACTGTTACGTTAATTGCATAGCAGGTGAAGGGAGAGATGCACACGCACACACACACACACACACACACACACACACACACACACACACACACACACACACACACACACACACACACACACACACACACACACTGACACACATAGACAGGAGCTAGGAAGGAGGGGAAGGACTATGGATGAACACATCGTCCATTAACAAGTCATTAATTGGACTATTAGTGGAAAGTGTCACTAACCATCCTGCCTCGTTGATGATGGCTAACACCACTTCACACTAATCTGTCGCACCTGTCACACTACCACCACTTATAAGGCGGGTCTCCCTGTGTGTGTGTGCGTGTGTGTGTGTGTGTGTGTGTGTGTGTGTGTGTGTGTGTGTGTGTGTGTGTGTGTGTGTGTGTGTGTGTGTGTGTGAAACGAGAGATTCTTAGCCATTGTGGAACAGCAAAGTTTTGTGTTATGTTTTAATCCATACATACGATTTCATATTTTATAGTTCCTCTTTCATGCCATTATGCTATATTCCACTTCTTCCATAAGGGTCGTGTACGTCCCTTCACTCCCCTTTGTCGTGTACAGTCAGCTAATCCTGATTCATAATAAAACGCCTTTTTTTGTTCATTGTTCTTGTGTCCCTGTTCGGCCTAACTGTCCCTGTCCTTACCCTGTCAGACGGGGACGCTGCGCCGTCTTCGCCACCAAAATACTAAAAGAATAAACCTCCGAATGAAACAAAGCCACTCAGAGCCCCAAACTTTGACTAATAAAGGTCACATAATTCACGCGGCAGTTTATCATCCCAAGTAGATGGGGAGAGAGAGATTGAAGAGAGAGAGAGAGAGAGAGAGAGAGAGAGAGAGAGAGAGAGAGAGAGAGAGAGAGAGAGAGAGAGAGAGAGAGAGAGAGAGAGAGAGAAGAGAAGAGAGTGAAGAGAGCTATTGGAGAGAAGTGGGAAGGGAGAGGGAGGAAAAGTTGACGAGTCGAGGGTAAGGGGAAAGAACGGGCGTTGGACTGGCTGCGGGGGAAGAGGATCCTGGTTGATTGGAAGAGGGAGAAGACGCGGACGATAACTTCCATGATAATGAACTCATTCATTATCAGAGTGGACGGATTTCTACGGTGGTACACGCGGACATCAGTGGCAGGGAGGGGGAACTTTGCCGATAAAGGAGATTGATGTTATCGATGAAATACTGATGTTAGGGGACGGACAGGGAAGACTGGGATGTTGGAGGCGAGAAGTGAGCGGCGCTTGGAGACAAAGAAAGAGTTCGAGGATTAGGAGATTAAAGTGAAATTAAATTGTTTTTTCCAATAAAGGATGTTTAAGGAAGTGACATGAAGGGAGGGAGGTGTGTGGTGGAGGGAAAGTGGTAGTCATGACGTGGGAGAGAGAGAGAGAGAGAGAGAGAGAGAGAGAGAGAGAGAGAGAGAGAGAGAGAGAGAGAGAGAGAGAGAGAAAGAGAGAGAGAGAGAGAGAGAATATATATAATATGGGTGATGGTTGGATGATAGTTGCAGTGATAGAAAGTGTAGTAAATGTGACTCTTTGTAGTGTGAACCTCCCATGTCTATGTTGGATGTGATTGATGTTACAGTAAGTGGTGCAAAGAGAGAGGCGGAGGGAGGGAGAACGCAATATCGGAAGATTGGCGGAGACTTTTATGATGCTTTTTAAATGAGTATTCCAAGAGGATGATGTGTTGTACTTTTTGTGTGATGCATCAGAGTTACATTGTGTGGTGTTCCTCGGTAAAGATTTGCGTGAGTAAGTTGTTTTAGGTTGAGTTTTGTTGTTGTGTCGGAGGCAAAGTGAAAGGGATGAATAACTTTGCCTCCACCGCCGACACACGGGATCGAGTGCCATCACGCGAACTTAATTCTAATCACATCAACTTATTCCAAACAAAAGCTGCATAACGTAATTAGTGAAAGGAGGCGTGTGGACCAGAGCTTACCCGGTATCACTGGTGTTCACCGGAACTGCGGCAGAACCAGTGGTGATCGGGAGGGGGGGCGGGCGGGCGGGGCGGGCGACTCCTCGGACCAGTGAGGCAGAACCTTGGCTGATACACGCTGCCATTGTCCTGTGAGTGAGTCGTGTTTGCTGCCACCACCGACTCTTCATACATATTCACATCTTAATTCACTCCCACTCTAGGAAAGTGTTTACATTGAAAATTCATTTAAACAGGAAAATGCTGTTTCCCAACGTGAGACATGCGATTTTACACGGTGAAAAATCCGATTATAGCAATGCATTTTCCGAGTCAATGGCCTTTCCCCCGGGGCGGGGGCTGGGGCCGGGGCCGGGACCGGGGCTGGGCCGGGCCATGGGGGTGTGTGTGGTCCGCGGCAACACTGTCCACAAACACTCTGATGACACACTGCGGATGCAGCTGATTGGCGCTGTTTTGTCTTCTCCAGTTGGCACTTGGATCCTTTACTCTTGTGTTGGTGTGACATGACACGTGGCCAGACAGACACACAAACACTTTACTTTTAGTATTGTTTCATCCTTGAAGTTGCTGTCAAATGTCGGCCAAATATCGGCCAAACACTTCTCTTGAGGCCATCACGGGGACACAGCCGAGCACCGTGTTCTCGAGGCTGCTGGGAGGCTGCCACTCTGGGTTTAGTCCTGTGATATAGAAGTCTGAAGTAGTGCTTAAACAATAGGTGTTTGCTTTGTTAAAAGGCCTCAGGTATGCTGCTCCAGTACAGTAAAAGCCACACGTTGACACACAAACAAAACATTGATGTTGATTCTGACCGCCAATAGAGAGAAGAGAGTAAGAACATCGCTTGTCCAAATATTACATTTATGATGACGCAGAAAAAATCTCTTTGTTGTATGTATAGCTTGGTTAATAAAGCAAGTTTTGGTTAGACGTGTATTGAAGAGTAATCCTTCGGTAAGCTGCGTCAACACAGGACCCTTTAGTGACCTTATATGACACCAGATCAATTACCTACGAACCTGTGTGTGGGGGGGGGGGGGGGTCACTTTTACAATGATTCATATTATATTTCACAGATCAATTATCATGAATTTATGTAAGAAATTGTTTGTAAAATTATATAGAATATATATTTTGAAATACAACTTTATGCATCACGAATCTTTTGTAAGTATAATGTGGAGGAATATGTTTAGTCTACACATTGAAATATTTTGAACGGCAAAACAAAATAGCTGGCAATGTATGTATTGTACAAAGGACAGGCTGGAATATGAAAGCATATGTTATTTTTGTTGTTATCATCGTTGTTATTCTTGCTTTTATTGTTGGTGTTATTATTACTATTTTTTGATGATGCTAATAATAATAATATTATTATTATAATTATAGTGTTAGCATTATTAGAAGTACTAGTAGTTGTTTTGTTGTTGTTGTTGCTGTTTGTTTTATGTTTTATGGATTATCAGCTGTTGTGAAAAATGTTCTTCACTTTTGTTTGTGTTTTCAGACTGTCTCCCTTCAAATGGTTGGCTGCCGCCTATTAATATTTCATATCAAAGCTAACCCGGTGCTCGTGGGCCGAGGGAGGATGAAACAAAGTTAATATACCTTTTTTTTAAAGATATGACTAAAGGTCATGACACGAAACGAATGACTTCGCACTAATGTCATTTTGGAAAGACGTCTCCACCATAACATTGTTCTTGCACCAATCACTCACAGCTTGGTGACCGATGCTCTGTTCAATATTAATACTGAACAATAGTATACTTTCACTCACTCTGTGATATCATCTATAAGTCTTTCTAATGTATTTGAATCGCTGCTTTAATCAATAGTATATAAGTCACATGAAAATTGATTGATTATTTGAAGGGCGACACAGGTTGACGCTGGACTATTTCTTAGGACGGTCCTCTCAGTGAAAGTTTGTGAAGGTGACCTTGTGGATTCCTTGAGTCTGGCCATTGATATTTGAAGACCTCCTGATGAGAACCTGAATAGACTTCACACCTCAAATTTACAGCTTGAGGCATCCCTTCTTTATCCCTTCCTTCTTCTCTTCTGGCGGACGGGAGAGAGTTTCAGGGCAGGAGGCGTCACTAGGGAGAGATTTGTGGAGTGGTGGTGTCACTGGGGGAAGGATTGGGGAGAGGAGGGTGTCACGAGGGAGAGGGATGGGGAGAGGAGGGCGTCACTAGAGGGAGGGGTGGGGAGGGGAGGGTGTCACTAGGGAGAGCGGTGGGGAAGGAAGGGTGTCACTAGGGAAAGGAGTGGGGAGGGGAGGGGGATGCGTCACTGACACCCTCAAACACACGCACTTGACTAGATCCTGTGTGAAAATGACGCTTTGTCATGTGACTGCGTCGTGTCTCGCTCTGGTCAGTCACCGTGAAAGGTTGACTTCTCATCATAAATTCAGTGTAGGTGCATTGCTCATCATAATTCATTGCACCTCCTCTGTGTAAAGGAAATTATGAGCTAAAATAATTAACATGTAATATCCTTGGAGACAACACGTCCTTCCTTCCACATGTAACAGAATATTTGCGCAACGACAAATTATCTTCTATGGTAAACTGTCAGAGAAAAAAAAAAGACAAGTTATATAACATTGGCGAGTCCACATTTCACTTGATCACACTTCATGTAACTGTTATCAATGTTTCAGTACAGGACAGAGTTATCTTCAAACCAGACTTAACATTACACTCTATGTCTCTTCCTTTAACATTTATCTCACATCATATTTTGAGACACAAACACAAACACACTTAACCAAACATCCCTCTGCTTTGTATCGCCACGTTCTGTGTGTGTACTATTGTGCGTCATTTTCTTCCTCTGAGATCACTGGTAAGCCAGGCCGGCACACTCTAGGACTGGCAACTTGTCCGCGGGCACCGTCTTCCTGGGGATGATCAAGGTTCGTGTACAGCTTTCCAATCAGTGCACCACATCCCTAAGGGTGCGTCATAATCATGTATTGTTACTATATCACTTAGGTTTATTCCATCTAGACGCCGCTCAGCACACACTGCCTTGTTTTATCTGTCCCTCGGTCCTATCTACTTCCTGTTCTCCCTTCCCCCATTCCTCCACCACGCTTTCTCCTGACCTCGCCTCTTCACCTCCACCACCATTACTACTGCTGTTATTACCATTACAACAACAACAACAACTACTACTACTACTACTACTACTACTACTACTACTACTTTATTTTTTTACTACTACTACTACTACTACTACTACTACAAATACCTCCACCCGTTGTTTATTTGCGGGGCTCCACTAATTGGAGGTCACCAGCCCCAACTCTGTTCGCTAGTGACTGTGGCATCCAACCATAGTTCTAATCATTATTACTACTACTACTACTACTACTACTACTACTACTACTACTACTACTACTACTACTACTACTACTACTACTACTACAAATGCAATTCTTCATCATTTCTCTTCCTCCTCCTTCCTATTTTCCGTCTTCTCATTC
Source organism: Cancer borealis (assembly GCA_036785275.1). Taxonomy (NCBI): domain Eukaryota; kingdom Metazoa; phylum Arthropoda; class Malacostraca; order Decapoda; family Cancridae; genus Cancer; species Cancer borealis. Next base: position 103,243 of record JAXIVD010000900.1, on the reverse strand, counting down.
ATATTATTGTTATCACTATTGCTATTATTACTATTATCATTATTATTATTATTATTTTTCCTATTTTATTTTCCTTCTGGTCCTTAACACTCGTTGGTGACAGTGGTAGTGGAAGTCTGAGGTTTGGGTCCAGCACGGAACAGGTCCGGTCATGCTTATGCGGGAGGAGCCACAGACCGTCAGTTGACCTCTTCAAGGAGAACCACCGAGCGAGGGAACAAGCTGATCCTGACCACCGTAATCCCAGCTGATGGTGAAGGTTTATGTGCGGCTGACCAACACCAGCTGATGCTTAATGGCTGCCCCCCCCCCCCTCCCACCCCACACACCAACGATGTAACTTTTTTTTCTTGTTCCTTTACCGCCTGTAAGTTTATTCCCGGAGTCTTGAGTGGTAGTTGAGCAATCTTCAGTCACTCAACGATCACAAAAATAATCCAGCTGCCTGCAAGACACCAATCCGTGACCCCTAGCCTACTGTATCATTACGCAGACCACTACACCATCGCTTTGTCCTTTTGTTTAACATTATTAATTTATTTTGTATTTATTTATTCGTTCATTCATTCAGTTTCTTTCTTAATGTTTCCCTCACACTATATAACATGCTCCTTCCCTTCTTCCTTCCTTCATCTTCCCAAAACATTACATTAATATTCACCTTTCTCTTTCTTTCCCTCCCTTGTTCATCCTCCCATCACCCTTCCTTCCTTCCTCTCACCTCGCCGCGCCGCCTCATCCCCATTACAGCACCGAACTCACACCTCCCATCCCATCCCCTCAACGCTTCTCGCATCTACTCCCACCAGCTAATACCATATTCTTTACGCTGACATATCTTGGATTTCTTTATGGCGTTTCTCATTATTTTCGAAGGCTGGGGTTGTGGCGCCTTGGAGCCTAATGCCACTGCGATACCTGATATTACACTTGCCTGTTGGTGGCGTCCCCTCGGAGGCTCTGTTTCATCCTGAGTCCTTAGCTGTAATGGTTTGTTCGCAGTCGATTGTTCGTAAAACCTCGAATCAATGTTGCAATTTTCTCCGCTCGTTTTGATGGGAAGTAAAGAAAATTATATTTTGATATACAGTAGATGATGCTCTGAAATGGTGGTGCGTGGAAGTGTGGGAGGTTGGGATCAGTAGTAACTCTAAGGCGTTGGTTGGATATAGCTATAGTCCTTTCCCCTTTGTACTGCAGTCCTCGATGGGTTGAAGATCAGGTCCAGACGGTCTTCAATGGCATGTTTTGCTAGCGCTAGCGGTAGACGAATGTAAGAAACTATTGTTTATTCAGTATATATGCAACAAAAAAAATATTGCACTTCTTTTTTCAATGACGTTTTATGAGTATGAGAAAAATAGGATAGACGACAATACAAGAAAACACCCAAATAAAAATTTTAATTCGATGCAAGTATAGCATTTACTTCTCGCATGACAAGATCAACGCGAAAGAGGTCACAAGAAGAAGAAGAAGAGGAAGACCAAAACAAACCTTTACAAAGGCCACCAACATAAATAGTTCAATTCATTGGTTCCATGTAGCTATTATAAGTCTCATGGAAAATGTTCATGCGCAGAAAAAGAAGAGAAGTGCTTCCTCCATAACGGCTTGTGTTGTTGTTATGATCAGCTGATTCCACAAGGTTATTGGTTCTACTTGTGAGTGTGACCAGACTGCTAGTCGTATCGCTGTAAATCCAGGGAAAACGGAAGCCAGGCTAGCGTTAGCAATACCTAGTGTGACCGTAGCTTAAGGGGTGGGGGAGGAAGGGTTGAGGTGGCACGGCTGTTACACCTGTTTCTACACCGGCATACACCTTGTTCACTTGTCGATAGGGTGGGTAGCCCCACACACACACACACACACACACACACACACACACACACACACACACACACACACACACACACACACAGACACACACACACACACACACACACACACACACACACACACACACACACACACACACACACACACACACTGTATGTACTGCATCTACTGTATGTGCATCAAATACTGAATCATATGATCGTCCAGCCTTTGCCTTCATATTTCAAACACTGCTCCAAAAGGTGTATTTTTCCGTCCATCAGTTTACATTTGTTGCGGAAAGTGTAGTGTTACAGTATTACATTTTGTTGTCACTGTAACATGCACGAGTAGGCGCGTCATATGCCAAGTTAGATGCAATGGTGTGTGTGTATGTGTATAAGAGAGGAGGGGGGCTGTGTATGTATATTAGTTAATGTGTGTATGTAAGTGTGTGTCTAGTGAGTGCAGGTGTTTATAGATAAGTGAACTACTAACAAACACTGCTTTCCTAATACGAAGAGGATGTTGTTGTTAGTAGCATTACGACGCCTGGGTGTGTAATGTGGTGTGAACATGCAGGAAGGACAGCTGTGCGAAGGAGGGAGATGACACGTGGGACACAATATTGGATGTGTAAGATTTGATTGGCTAACCAGCGACTTCAGTAATGTTTATTTTAATGACTATTTTAAAAGTGATACTAATATGAATAGTATTACTACTACTACTACTACTACTACTACTACTACTACTACTACTACTACTACTACTACTACTACTCCTGTTAATGGTAATACCAAAGAAGCAGATGTCAGGTGGTTTATGTTGGGAAGTGTTGTAGTTTGTTAGGGAGGGAGGGAGGAGGGAAGGATGAGGAAAAAGGAAGAGTGATAATAATCGAGTCAATTGGAATCAGTTTATGACGATCAACGCCTCTTTGTGCACACATAGATCCTGATAAGCAGATGTGTGGCTTTCACCGCGGGAGAGACGGTGTCACGGCGAGGAAATGTTGGGATCAGCGGCAGAGAGGGCGAGGAGGGAAGGGAAGGAGGGGATGCAGGGAGGGAGTAGCAATAAGGAGGAGGCAAGGGAGGGAGGGAGGGAGAATGGAATGAGTGCGCTTTTTCCTTCTTTTTTTCTGTTTCCGAGTGGACGAATTTCACGTAGTACGGGAAGTGTTTAATGTGGAAGTGTGAAAGAAAATGTAAATTACGAGTGTAGTTTGTTAGAAAATTATATTTCAGAGAGAGAGAGAGAGAGAGAGAGAGAGAGAGAGAGAGAGAGAGAGAGAGAGAGAGAGAGAGAGAGAGAGAGAGAGAGAGAGAGAGAGAGAGAGAGAGAGAGAGAGAGAGAGAGAGAGAGAGAGAGAGAGAGAGAGAGAACATAATATTACAATAGAGAGGCAGTAACAGCTTTCCGTGTTGATGAAGGTCCGGCCAGTAGTGGCGGCACTGCTGTTTCATGGCTTGGGATTCCTGACGCCTCTGTGATGGAGCTGCTGCTGGCTGGCTGGGGGAGGAGGAGGAGGAGGAGGAGGAGGAGGAGAGGTCGAGGAAGAGGGTTTTCCGTACGAAACAGTGTAGTAGGAGGAGGAAACGAGAAATATCTTTGGAAGAGAAGGAGGAGGAGAAGGAGGAGGAGGAGGAGAAGCATTGGTATGGATATGATAAGTTTCTTTATAATTGCGGTTTGTATAAGTAAGAAGGAAGTCGTGTGTTTATAGTGAGAATAAGAAGATGATGAGACGGAAAGGAGCTAGAGAGTGATGCCAGGAGGAGAAGGAGGCGGAGAAGAAGATGAAGAGGAAAAGGAGTGAATATAAAGAAGAATGAAATAATGGTTATTCTGTTCATAGAGTAGAGTAGAGGAAGGTAGGTAGGTAGTGTGAGTACAGTCTAGTCCAGTCCAGCGTCACATGAAGTTGAAGCATCGGGAACACCTGTTCAAGTTTATGTCACCATTCTTTCATTCCGGCCGTCAAGAATGAGTCGTTTCTGTAAATTTACACATCTATAAGGTAGTAGGTGCGCCGAGCCACACTTTAATACATGCTCACTTGTTTCACCGTTAAGCTGAGTATTCATGTAACAGGAAGTGATGTTAAGAGTGCGTGGCTGGAGGGAGATGATGCCCTAGCGTTATCTACCAAGACGTGTGTGTGTGTGTGTGTGTGTGTGTGTGTGTGTGTGTGTGTGTGTGTGTGTGTGTGTGTGTGTGTGTGTGTGTGTGTGTGTATGTGTGTGTGTACTCTGTTATTGGTCCCTGCTTTTGACTCTTGTTTGAGGCCTAGTATTGAATGCGTTGGCTATCTGTTTCTACGTGTCTAGGTGTGTTAAAAGACATTAGATGGATTCTCTTCACTTGTTCAATTTCCTTTTTTCCTTTTTTCGCTTGGAGATAATTAAGTTCTAAACATAACGTGGATTTTAATTTCATTGACGTAGCTTTTGTGATAGATCAAAAAGAAAAGAGGAGAAGTACGTTTGTTGTATGCTTGAAATATGTTCAGTATATTTTCTTGCTGACCTTCGGGTTGTAAACGTGATTATTAATTACTATTTTTTTTAATGAATAATAAAAATTTAATATGGAGAAAACAATAAAAAGACCAAACGTCAGCTCATACAGTGGAATTGATTATATAAATAAAGAAAAATAATTGAAAAAAATCACAATGCAATGACGATTTCAACGAGACCTCATTCAAAACAATTGGTTCATAACTTACTGCACACTGGTGTAAAAATGTTGAAAATGTGCCAAATGGAGATATCACAGTTTTTCTGACAACTTTTATTCTTTTCCACAAACAACGTCCACTCATTGCAGTCACCTATACATATATGATTATACTTGGAGTATTCAGGATCAGGGAACACGTTTTCTGCCTTCCGATACACACCTATTGTTTACATCTCCCACCCTGTCACCACCTTGCCAATAAGTTTTTATCATTTATGGGTGAGGTGAGTTTTTGTGGATAATTGTTCATGAAAATGTTAGCTAATAGCAGAAGAAAATCACGACATGAACTTTTATTTTTTCCTTGATTTTTAAGCAATTATATACTTCGTATGTTTGTATGTTGTATGTTTATATATTCATTTGTCTACACGCCTCGTTCGATACCCTTTGGCTGGGCGGGTGCAGCGCCGCCTGGTGGCTGGCGGCTTTCACACTAACACTCATAGCTGCAGTGACACACGTCCAGGGAGACGGGGAGGCGCTTACCAACCCTGGCGTGACTTTACATGCAAACAACGTGCAAATATGGTAATGTGGTGTGTGTATCGCCACCCATGATCACCTCATAACTCCACCCGCCGCCCCCGCTGCCTCAAGCCGCAGCAGACTGGGTCAGAGGTTGGCCGCGGACCGGGAACCGACGCCCCGCAACCCAAGGCTCTCTTCTTAAGCTGGAATCTGTCTGGGAAGTGGACAGGTGGTGGTGGTGGTGGTGGTGGTGTGAGATGAGATGGTAGTGGTGGTGATGATATTGGTGATGTGAAATGAGGTGGTTATGGTAGTGGTTGTGTCAGTCCTTGCGGCAACGCTTCGTTCATTGCACATGTAAGCATCTGGTAACTCCACTTCGACAAGAGTAAGTGTCAGAGTTGTGTAGTAGCTTGAGTCTGCATTACAGAAGAAACCACATTTTAAATGTTTAAACCAATTATCAATGAAAGTTGTTTAACCAACCAATCTGGAAAATATGTAGTGGGTTGAGAGGTATCGAAGCTTCAAAGTTGTGGACAGGAGCACTGCTTCAAAGTGGATAACTTGTGCTAAGCCTGAGCTGCGGTGCTGCTTAAGCTACGGTCACACTAGGTATTGCTAACGCTAGCCTGGCTTCCGTTTTCCCTGGATTTACAGCGATACGACTAGCAGTCTGGTCACACAAGTAGAACCACTCGCCTTG
>JAXIVD010000900.1:82500-92500 GCA_036785275.1 Cancer borealis | reverse complement strand
TCATAACATTAACTAAAGGTATAACATTTTCAAGGTGTATATATCATTATATAATCTGTAGTGACCTTAAAAGGGATGCAGTTTTTAATTTGTTTCAATCTTATTTCAATTACTGTTTCTGGAAAAAAAGAAATTAGAAAAATGGTAATGAAAAAAAAGACAGACCGGACAGGGCGGGCTAGCGAAACACACACACACACACACACACACACACACACACACACACACACACACACACACACACACACACACACACACACACACATACACACACACACACACACACACACACACACACACACACACACACACACACACACACACACACACACACAAACAACTGTGACATTTTGGTAATTAGACTATGAATTATAGATAAATTAATAGAAAGGAAGAAGGTTGGATAAATAGAGAGCTTAAACTATGTATGCATGTGTGTGTGTGTGTGTGTGTGTGTGTGTGTGTGTGTGTGTGTGTGTGTGTGTGTGTGTGTGTCTGTGTCTGTGTCTGTGTGTGTGTGTGTGTGTGTGTGTGTGTGTGTGTGTGTGTGTGTGTGTGTGTGGAGGGTGTAGCGTGTCACTTAGTGCATTTAATGACTGACAACAGAGGCACACCGACGCGCCTCACACCTCTCGTTACTGTGTGGGACTCGATGAAACAATCAATACATCCACAACACGAGGAAGAAAAAAAAAAGAAAGTAATAAATGAATATAACCAACGATGAAGAAAAAAAAAATTGTCGAGTGTCGTGTCGAGTGAGGTTCTTCGTTAAAATATATCCAGTATTATTTTTATTATTGCTGCTATCATTATCATCATTATTTTATGGGGGACACAGGTAGGTAAGCAGGCAAGCAGGTAGAAAGGTGGACAGGTAGACAGGTAGACAGGTAAATATCGTATGCGCATTGATTTGATGTTAGGTTTCATCCAGATGCTTCAAGACTGCTCACCTCCTTCCTTCCGGGCACATAGCAGCTCATCCTGATTCTAACACACATCTTTCCTGTCATTGCACCAAATAGTTATCAGAAATTTTCATCATGCATAAAGATAAACTTAATTTTCACTTATATTTAGAATGATACAGATTGTGAGGTAAGGGATGAGACTACATACTCTAAACAAAGCTTTGTATGTACCTGTGTCCTCTTCTATACTCCCCTCCATCGTCCCGCCTCCCGTAGCAGGAAACTAACGTGTTCCCTTCATTGGTATTATTGCTCTCACCTCCTTTTTTCCTCTCTATCACCTTATATAACGCCTTACTGCTTCATCACACCTTTAAGGAACCATTGTCGCGCCTCTTCATCAGGGAGGTACTAGTAGCACGGACCACTATGTTCCTCTTCCTTCTCCTCCTCCTCCTCCTCCGCACCAGAGCGTCGTCGTCGTCAGTCTGTGTGTTTGTCTGTCTCTCAGTATTCATCTTGCCTTAAAGTGTATGTCGCATCCTATCACTGTTTCCCTCTCCCCTCTGCTCGCCCTATCTCCTCGACTCACCTTTAGCTCTTTTATGTTCATTCACTCATCATTCATCGCCTCGGCAGCTCGTGATGTAAGGGACCTCGGAGAATACCTTCCATTTTTCTATCAAGGACAATCCGCCTCAATTCTTCATTCACCTGCTGCTTCACCATCCTGTATTTCCTCTTCCTTTACTCCTTTACTTCTTTACTCCTTTACGTCGCCCTGATGCCATATTTCTGTCCTTGGATGAGTCTTTGAATGCAGCCTTAGTAGTTATATATTTTATTCGTCTTTTAAATGTAGAAGACAGTGGCTGTTTTACGTGTTAAATGGCCGGCCAAATTTTCTTTCCTTCCTTTCTCTTGCCTCTTTTCACGGCTCTCTCTTTCTTCTTTTTCTCTTATCTCCCTCCTCCCGTTGACTTCCAGGTTGGCGTGTATGTGTCCCTTTTCTGGCGAGTTCTTGCCTTCACCCTTGATCTCTCTCTCTCTCTCTCTCTCTCTCTCTCTCTCTCTCTCTCTCTCTCTCTCTCTCTCTCTCTCTCTCTCTCTCTCTCTCTCTCTCTCTCTCTCTCTCTCTCTCTCCCTCTCTCCAATGCCTCCGTTCTCTCCCCTTTTACGTTCTCTCCACGATCGTCATCTGCTCTCCCTCTGCCTTCCTCTCTTACCTCCTCTCCTTCCTCCTTCCCTCCTCCTCTCCCTCCTTCCTCCTCTCCCTCCTTCCCTCCCTGATGGCACCAGAGAAATAGGACCGATATGTACATTTCAGTCTTGGACGGTGAGCACACAATGATAAACTCTTGAATGCTAAACACTAAAGCAAACTAATGTGTTTCCTGTAATGGTTGTGTTGCGATTCCTGAACCTCACAACACAAAGGCTGGTGAGGGAGGTGTGTTTTGCTACATTTAAATTCAGGTTTTCTTTTTTCTTTAAGTTGCTTTGGTTTTCCTCTGCTCCTTTGAAGGCCCGCCTCTGCACATTTCTCACTTTGGAGGAGGAGGAGGAGGACGACGACGAGGAGGAGGAGGAAGAGGAGGAGGAGAAGGAGGAGGATGAGGAGGAGAAGGAGGAGGAGGAGGAGGAGGAGGAGGAGGAGGAGGAGGAGGAGGAGGAGGAGGAGGAGGAGGAGGAGGAGGAGGAAGAGGAAGAGGAAGAGGAGGAGGAGGAGGAGGAGGAGGAGGAGGAGGAGGAGGAGGAGGAGGAGGAGGAGGACGAAGAGAACAAGGAGTCTTGTGTGCCTTGAGTGTACACACGTGGCGAGGCCGATCGAGTAGTGTTTGTGGCAGTTCGGTAGTGAAAACAGTTCATGTGTGTTATTTGTTGTTGTTATCGATAGAACGACGCATCAGGATCTTGGGAAGACAGATATAATTAACGTTTTGGGATTAACATCGTTTTCTGATGACCGCAAGGTGACGGGAGGCAAACGTGTGTTAAGGAAGGAAGGAAGACTTCAGCCACTGGTATAATTTGTCGAGTATTAGCCTCAAGTTGTGGTGATGTGGTGCAGGTAGCGAGCCCCTCTTGAGGATGTGGTGCCCTGAGGCATGATTTAACTCAATACTGGTAAATATATTTCCAAAGCGGCCTGAGGAGCGTCGTGGCATGATGGGGAATGCTTGTCACGACCCTTCGTCTCCCCAGGGCAGGCCGCGTCTCACTCACCATATTTTGTGGCGTCGACCCTAGCGCTGCCAGGCCCCTCCTACGCGCCTGGATGGACGTGCACACCCTCGCCCCTCCGTGTGTGTGTGTGTGTGTGTGTGTGTGTGTGTGTGTGTGTGTGTGTGTGTGTGTGTGTAATACTATGCATGGAGTGCCTACACAAAGAAAGCAAAGGAACTCAAAGACAAATGTACATTAATGAAGGAAAAAAATTAATATCATAACAGTATTGGGACGTTTTTCTTTAATTTCCATGTTGTTTGTTTGTGTTCAGTGTTGTCATAATGCTCTGTGTAATTCATATTGTGAAATGTAACTGTTAACTGCTAACACGGAGGCATCAGTGGCCTTGAGGTGTGTGTAAGAAATGTCACCACGGCTGGGAATGGCTGCTGCGTCACCAAATGGAAGGCTTCTGCGCACTACTTGACGCCTTGACGCACCAGTCTTGTTTCCTTCCTCAGGAAACACTGGGTGACCCTTGACACTGTAACCAAGACTCACGTAATGGTGGAATTAATGCAGTTTTATCACATTAACTCAGTCTAACAGACTAATATGGCCATCATTATGTTATTTGACTATTTGGGTGTTTGATAGGCATTAGGAGTCATTAGTATGTCTCAAAATTTCTTTCTTTGCATTATACGTGATACATACACCTTGTGATGTATTATGATAGTTGTAAATACGTATCTGAGTGCGTGAGTGTCCTACGTGAGGTTCTGTGCCGAGTAGCTGGCCACCAGATGGCAGCACGTCGCGGCTCAGCTCGCAGCTGTAACAACTGAGCAAGGTTCGGTTTGTTCACGCGGTCGTCTTTTCTGATGCCTCATCGCCACTCCATTGAACGACACAGCCGATCTAAACATCCGCTCTAAAGATAATGGCATATTCTACCTTCAAATTAATATACTTTACTAAATTTAGTGATAAATATTTTTTTTCAGTAATCAAAATATAGTATTTGTCAGTTTATGATTTGCTGTTGCTATGGTAACCTGATGTGATAATGTGATACGTGGGTTATCCACTTCACCTATTTTCACTTATACTTTTCATTTTTATTCATGCGCCTCAGTCCAAAAGTTTCCTACTGAATCACCTTGATGAACTAAACTCAACTTTTTAAAATAAAAAAAATACATTGCAATGATTTCTAGAACCATAACAAAGACGTGTCAATAAAGAATGATGGCACAACCTCTGAACACTTCCCCGTCTGACCACCACCACCTAGGCGTCATCTCAGTCGCGTAGGCAGTAGGCAGACAGGCGACGGCAAAGCAGTGTGCGCGTTAGGCTGCTTGGGTGGTTAGCGCTACTCCGGATCAACTTCTACAAATAGCAGTAAGTTCTCCTAGTGGCATTACGTTCCTTCTAGGTCTGTTTGCAGTTCATAAAGGCCAGTTACTTACTGTTTATCAATATTTGTTATATACGTGCTCGAAGTTAAAAGTGAGTGGTCGCCGGCTCCTCGCAGTCCCCTCGCGATCCCCTTCACGTGTTGTACTCCAGCAGAGGAGAGGAACATACCGTTGTAATTTAACAAATCCTGGAGTGTTCGTCTATGCCACGGACAGCTTAGTGTTCAGTGTGGGTGGAGGGGCAGGAGTGTGTGCTGATACTACCAGACACACTCCCAAGGAACACTCTACCACCTAAAGACCACACTAACTATCGAGACTCTCACACGCTGCGTACCACACCACACAACACCACACCACACCAGTACCACACCACACCAGTACCACACCACACCACACCAGTACCACACCACACCATACCACACCACACCAGTACCACACCACACCAGTACCACACCACACCAGTACCGTACCACACCACACCAGTACCGTACCACACCACACCAGTACCACACCACACCAGTACCACACCACACCAGTATCACACCACACCAGTACCACACCACACCAGTACCGTACCACACCACACCAGTACCGTACCACACCACACCAGTACCACACCACACCAGTACCACACCACACCAGTACCACACCAGTACCACACCACACCACACCAGTACCACACCAGTACCACACCACACCACACCACACCAGTACCACACCGCACCAGTACCACACCACACCACACCACACCACACCAGCTCCAGGTCGAGAGTCTGGTATCTGCCTTTATCAGAAATATTTGGACGGGAATTAAATGTTTTCATTAGAATTCGACATGTCTCGGAAGCTCAAACGAAGCTTTTAAACGAGTTGAACAGAAGCCCCATTCGGAAATGTAAAGCAGTGAATCGAACCGACATATTTTGCGTCCACCTAATCGCGTCAGGACTCCCGCTATTCATAGAAGCAAATAAATTGTTATTCACTTACCGATTCAAACACTATGAAAGAACAACAAATTGAGTCATTAAAATGGATAACTATATATATATATATATATATATATATATATATATATATATATATATATATATATATATATAATTTGGGACAAATAGTATAATTTCTTATATTTTATTTTGTATTTGTCTAACCCGCCATCAATTTAAGTGTTATTAACCATATACTTCCTTATCCATACAGTTGACTATGAGAGAGAGAGAGAGAGAGAGAGAGAGAGAGAGAGAGAGAGAGAGAGAGAGAGAGAGAGAGAGAGAGAGAGAGAGAGAGAGAGAGGTGAAGACGTCGTTTCCGTGACGTCACTGATAGTTAAGGTGATACTTAACTAGACGCGCGCTGCAGCAAATCATGACGGCGCTTGTCTCAACTGTTTTGATTGTAGGAAAACCATTCGTTTCTGGGCACGAGGCATCACACAGCATCACACAGCGTCACACAGCATCACACAGCGTCACACAGCATCACACAGCGTCACATAGCATCACACAGCGTCACACAGCATCACACAGCGTCACACGTCATCACACAGTCTGAGCACAGCAAGCGACGAGCCTCCCTGGAGACTTATCACCCGTCGAGTATTGCCTTAATTAAATCCAGTAGAATGGTGTGCTTGTAAGATTAAATTTAACATGAAGCACAAAGGTTTGCTTCATTACGACAGCGGTTCTTGGACATCATGTACTCGTGGATGAAATACTTGTTTTGTTGTGTTCTGTATGTACTCCTCTCCTCGCTTATTTAATGAATAGTCGCAGGTATATTTTGTTTTATATATATATATATATATATATATATATATATATATATATATATATATATATATATATATATATATATATATATATATATATAGTCACATTTTCTTCAGAGTTAATATGATGTCCGGAAATTCACGTCCTAGAACCACACACACCTATCGTTCGCCTATCGTTTTCCACACATCCTTACATTCTACACTCCTACACACTGATCCCTTATCACACCACACCACACCACACCACATCACACCACACCAGGTATCACATCACCACCTCATTCCACTTACTCTGCCCTTCCGTCTCGCTCTGCGCCACACCTGAATCACACATCATCACGACAGACAACCAAAGCTTGCGTCACATTGCACCACCGTCCACCACATCGCGTCCTCATATTTTGTCACATTATGTCCTCGTAGTTTTGCCCAAGAAAACTGTAATGACGTAAACTAATATTTTCTTTAGTTTCCCATTCAAGTTGTTAAAGGGATCATCTTGTACCGGCAAACACGAAGTTCTTTTCTATTCCTATGTCTATTTATAATTTTTTTGTTATGCGAGTAATAAGCTTAGCCTATTTTTGAAGCATTGTATGAATAGATGGAACAAAATCTGAAGGTGTATTGTTAAGGTACTGAAAACATCTACAACAAAGGCGAGTCTTAATAAATGGATGATCCAGTAGGAAAGTTTTACGTCTCCACCATAATTAATTTTAACACAGAGGAGAAACTTGACGGTGAAAACTGGCAGCTGAGCAGAAATTATTTTTAGTGTCCATGTACACGTGCTTGTACTTGTATATTGGTGTTTCCCGCATCTGCTTGGAGCACACCTGACCTTGTATTACGAGGTGCCGGCCAGACAATTGTTCAATAGGACAGAGTCACTGGCTATTCCTTTCATCAACTCTTATCTTTCACTCAGCGTCGTAATGGTGCGTGCATTTCTGTTGTTTACTATTTCTTGCCACGAACACTTGTATGGAATGTGAAAACTGCGATTCTGCTTCGCTATTGCATGCGTGATCTTGTTACAATCGACACACACACACACACACACACACACACACACACACACACACACACACACACACACACACACACACACACACACACACACACAGCTGCCACTTGTTGTGTTACTTAAGTGGTTAAGTTAAGGTGTTAGTGGTAGAGGTTGCATCTGTCAGCAGGTGTCCCAAGACCCAGCTGGTCCTGCACGTGTAGCCAGTGAGGGAGGGACGTAATGAGTGTTGGTGGTTCGACTGTCCACTCTGCACGGCTGTATATCCCCTGCGAGCTAAACAAAACTTTTTTTCGCTAATATTTTACGTTAGAATAAAGCCCAGGCGATATTTCTGATCCTGTCCGTTGGCGAATATTAGTATTATAGGACCGACAAACTTTGGTGAGCGATCAAATTGTACTTACACTTATTTAAGCAATTGGAATATTAAAAAAAAAAAAAAAAATTGAAAATCCCGTAGGAAATTCAAACACCACCACCTCGCCTTGTTATCTGCAGGTGTATTAACTAACTAACCATCTTGTTCCTGGTGCTTGGTGCTCGGTGCTTGGGCGGGAAATGAACACTAATCTTGACGCTTATCCTCCTACACACATACACACACTGCACACTGCACACACACACTTGGTGGTAACTTGGGTTGCTTTCACAGTAATCATTTTAATGTTGACGCTTGTTTGTTTTTCTTCCGTAGCCAAATGTTATTGTTATTGATACTGTTTATTATTATTATTATTATTATTATTATTATTATTATTATTACTATTATTATTATTATTATTATTATTATTATTATTATTAGTAGTAGTAGTAGTACATTGCTATTATTATTATTATTATTATTATTATTATTATTATTATTATTAGTAGTAGTAGTAGTAGTATTAGTAGTACATTACTATTATTATCATTATTATTATTATTATTATTATTATTATTATTATTGTAATTATTATTATTATTATATTATCATCATTATTATTACATTATTATCATAATTTATTATTATATTATTATTATTATTGTTATTATCATTATTATTATCATTATTATTATTATTACTATTATTATTATTATTATTATTATTATTATTATTATTATTATTATTATGCACCAAATTGAGTGGTCGAGCGTAGTGAGTGAGAATAATACTTTGTATGGATGTGGCCCTTGTGTGTGCCTGGTATTGAAGTGAGGCGGTGGTCAGGGCACACCTGGACCACAGCAGCAGCAGCAGCAGCAGCGGCAGCAGCGTGAGCCACGCGGCTGCCGCTGCACCTGGTCCCCTAAGCCACTCACTTTCGGCTCACTAGCCCGCGCAAATTTTGCAATCCTGGTAGGTTTATATTTTTTGTTTAAATGTTCAGGCCTTGTGAAGCCACGAAGGGCAGCGGCGGTGCAGTGGTACGTAAGGCGTGCGATCAAACCTTTGGCGATGACCGGCTCGTTGTATTAATAACGTTAGTACATCATACAAAATTAACGTGGTAGTTATGTGTTCAATGCATTTGTTGTCAGTAAGAACATGACGTAGTAGTTCACCTTAATCCATGTTAGGGAAATAAAAAAAACAATCTGCCGTGACTAGAGTGGCGGCGGCGTTGGTGGTGGAGTGGGATGGGGCGGGGCGGGGCGGGGCCGGGCCGGGCGTGTTGGCTGGCTGCTTCCACCTCGATAACCTCGCCGCTCAAATGGCGTCCACACTTTTTTTTTTTTTGCACTCGTCGGCCACGGCCCCGTAAGCCTCACACTCGCCCTGGACGCCACTATGTATACAGGTGTGACGTGCGCCGCGGCCCCGTAAGCCCCACACTCCTGGACACCACTATGTATACAAGTATGACGTGCGCCGCAGCCCCGTAAGCCCCACACTCTTGGACACCACTATGTATACAAGTATGACGTGCGCCGCAGCCCCGTAAGCCCCACACTCTTGGACACCACTATGTATACAAGTATGACGTGCGCCGCAGCCCCGTAAGCCCCACAGTCCTCCTGGACACCACTATGTATACAGGTGTGACGTGCGCCGCGGCCCCGTAAGCCCCACACTCTTGGACACCACTATGTATACAAGTATGACGTGCGCCGCAGCCCCGTAAGCCCCACAGTCCTCCTGGACGCCACTATGTATACAGGTGTGACGTGCGCCGCGGCCCCGTAAGCCCCACACTCTTGGACACCACTATGTATACAAGTATGACGTGCGCCGCAGCCCCGTAAGCCCCACACTCTTGGACACCACTATGTATACAAGTATGACGTGCGCCGCAGCCCCGTAAGCCCCACAGTCCTCCTGGACACCACTATGTATACAGGTGTGACGTGCGCCGCGGCCCCGTAAGCCCCACACTCCCCCTGGACACCACTATGTATACAAGTATGACATGCGCCGCGGCCCCGTAAGCCCCACACTCCCCCTGGACACCACTATGTATACAGGTGTGACGTGCGCGCGTTCACATATCGATGGCTGTAGTATTTCTATACATATCTATATTTCAAGTTTCACAGTTTACATAAACGCCTCACAATGAATAAATTTCATCTATTGTGTAATTTCATGCCTCAACTGTGGCCACCCCTCGGTAATGACTTTCCCAGCGGAATACCACTTTTTTGTTTCTATTTTGAACTATTTATGAATGCATGAATATAAAGAGGCCTTAAACAGAGGCGC
>JAXIVD010000900.1:67500-77500 GCA_036785275.1 Cancer borealis | reverse complement strand
AACATGTTTAACCATCATACAGACCCTCGTGAATTTGTAAAATCAATCTCAACCAATGGTGTATTTTCGTCATATTTTTCTACTCTGTGAAAATTTTTTTTTTTATTTGCTAATAGATTTTGTTAGTTTTATACTATATTGTACATTGGAATAATTAAATACTTTCAGCTAAGTTTCAGGTAATTTCTCCGGAAACATTTATTTCTAAAAAATAAATTGATTTAGTTTGAAAAAATACTAAAATCATTATTGTGAATTTAATATTTCACCAATGTTGATAAAAATCATATCAGATATTTTTTATAAAATTATCAATTTATATACAAAGCACCCAGTTCAATTGGGATCTTAGTTTAAATGCTAATATTTTATGTTTAATGGTATAATTTTTAAAGTAAATTAAATATTTTCATGAAATAGATACCTCTCAAATATAACAAAGAGTTATGCTGTAATAGCATAAATATTTTTCTCTTTTTTTTTCAAACCATATCCCATTCCAATCCTATGCATAGTTTGCTTTTTCATTATTTTTCATACTTATCCGTAATTGACTTAATCGACGTTAGGACCACATATAGTCTTAACTTGCACGTATATTCTTGTAATGACTCTTACAGCTCAAACATGTTCATAATTAAGCTTTATCACACGTTTAGCCATTCTACAGACTCCTGTGGATTTGTATAATTAATCTCAACCTATCGTGTATTTTCGTAATTTTTTCTACTTGTCGGAAAAAAAAATTTTTTTTGCCAATGGATTTTGTTCTTTTTAAATTATATTGTACACTGGAATAATGTAATACTTCCAGCTAAGTTTCAGGTCTTTTCACCGGAAACTTTCTCTTCTAGAAAGAAATTGATTTTGATTTTAAGATAAACAAATATCATTATGGTGGATTTAATAATTCACCAATGTTGATGAAAAATATATCAGATATTCCTTATAAAAATACCAATTGATAGATAAAGCATCCTATTCAATTGGAATCTTTGTTTAGTTGCTAATATTTTTTGTTTGATGGTATAATTATTTTAGTAAATAACTATTTTACATTAGATACATACCCATCAAATATAACACAGAGTTATGTTGAAAAATCATAAATATTTTTATCTTCTTTTTAAATCATATCCCATTCCAATCCTGCGTCTAGTTCGTTTTTTCCTTATTTATAATGTACGTGTCACGTATAAATAAAACCAAAATTGAGATTTTTATTATACACAGGAAAGCAATTATATATACTTTAAAAAAATCGTCTGATATGCCTAACTGTTTCCTACATGAACATTTGTTGTATTTGAATCGTATTTATTTCACGAAAATTTTTTATTTCTAAGGTCAATCATAAAATCGAATAATAGAATAAAGCAATAATAATGAAATCTAACCACTATAAACCATATAATAGAACATATGAAAAATATTCAAACCGATAGTAAAGCCTAAATAAGCCATAGAAAAAAGAAAAACGGCAAATACAACGAACAAATGAGAAAACACACCGTAATTATTCGTTTACATCCAAGAGTGTTAATTATAGCGTGTTAGGTACAGTAAAAAAAGCGTTAGAACATGACGACCTACAAGGATAGAGGTGAAGGTGAGTGTGTTGTGTTGTGAGTGTGTTGTGGTGGGCTGATGGGCTGACATGATGACGAATCGGCAAAAATCGACTAAAATTCCTTCACTATTGACTGTCATCGGTGCCAATGGCTGTGGAAGTTATTTATTTTCATTAGAAAATGTAATGCAGTACTTTTAGTGCATTGTCAAGCTCCATCAAAAAGATATGATAGCTATCCTTAACCTACGTATACTCCTACACACAACTTGTTACCCCGTTAGGACCACATATAGTCTTAACTTCCACGTATATTATTGTAATGACTCTTACAGCTCAAAGCAGTTAGTAATTATGCTTTACAACACGATTAACCATCATACAGACCCTAGTGGATTTGTAAAATCAATATCAACCAATGGTGTATTTTCGTAATTTTTTCTACTCGGTGAAAACTCTATTTTTTTATTTGCTAATGGAATTTCATATTTTAAAACTATATTGTACATTGGAATAATGAACTACTTTCAGCTAAGTTTCAGGTTATTTCTCCGGAAACATTTATTTCTAAAAAATAAATTGATTTAGTTTGAAAAAATACTAAAATCATTAAACATTTATTTCTAAAAAATAAATTGATTTAGTTTGAAAAAATACTAAAATCATTATTGTGAATTTAATATTTCACCAATATTGATGAAAATCATATCAAATATTACTTATAAAATTACCAATTTATATACAAAACACCCAGTTCAATTGGGATCTTAGTTTAAATGCTAATATTTTTTGTTTAATGGTATAATTTTTAAAGTAAATAAATATTTTCATGAGATAGATACCTCTCAAATATAACAAAGAGTTATGCTGTAATAGCATAAATATTTTTATCTTATTTTCAAACCATATCCCTTTCCAGTCCTACGCATAGTTTGTTTTTTCATTATTTCTCGTACTTATCCGTAATCGACTTAATCGACGTTAGGACCACATATAGTCTTAACTTGCAAGTATATTCAAGTAATGACTCTTACAGCTCAAACCAGATTCTAACTAAGCCCTTACCACACGTTTAGCAATTCTACAAACTCTTGTGGATTTGTATAATTAATCTCAACCTATCGTGTATGTTAAGGTTAGGGAGAGCCTTGTAGGGATTCCAGGGAACTGTACTTGGAACACATTATTATTTCAGGTGGCGTGGCGTGGGGTGGCGTGGGGTGCGGCGCAGTGACGGACTCTGATTTAGGTGGAAACAAATTGAATCCGAAATTAGTGGCGGCCGGAACTTAATGTGGATCAATCGGACACAGATTTTCTTTTTCAAGCCCTACGCAAATTACTAGTGACATTTGAATAATTGATGGGAGGGATTTCTTCTAAGCTAACCTTGTAAGACTGGGCGGCGTGATTAGCCAAACAGATCAGGTTGAAAGGTTGGGATTCAATTAACTATTTTTATGTGTCCGGCGGCAACTGAAATAACTCCGCCACCGGAAGGGAAAGAAACGCATGCAATCACATTATTTAAGATGAGGCAGAGGCAGAGGCAGGGGTGGGGGGAGCAGTGGTGGTGGTGGTGATGGTGGTGGTGGTAGTAGTGGTGGTGGTGGTGGTGGTGGTGGTGGTAGTGGTGGTGGTGGTGGTGGTGGTGGTGGTGATGGTGATGGTGATGGCGATGGTGGTGATTAAAATAGTAGTGGAAGGGAAGATAGGCAATTTTTTTTCTCTCATAACGGCATTCACGTATATATTGAATTAGTTTAAGAGTAGTAATAGTAAAAATCATCATTATAATCATCATCATCATCATCATCATTATTACTATTATTGTTCATATTAGTCTCGTATTCCCCGATTTTTTTTTTTGTGGAAGTGTTTAAAGTGAAGGAGAACCGAGACTATATATGACACACACACACGCACACACACACACACACACACACACACACACACACACACACACACACACACACACACACACACACACACGAGATAGTGTTGCGGCGGCACATTCCCAACATGAGTGATTCTTTGAAAGTTTCTCTTTGGTCCGTGTTCACGCCAGGTGTACAACGACACTTTTCATTGGTTCCTTTGTTTTTCCGGCATGACATCCGCGTGAGTTTGTTATGTAAATATTTTCACTCACCGCCGCGTGTGTGTGACTTTTGATGCCGAGAGTAACATTAACTTAACATTGCTATTCTTCGTATTATATGTTTTATTGTCACTTTTTCTTTTCCCCTCCTCCTGTTTATCTCCTCTTCCCTTCCCTTGTCTTGAATTTGCTAATTGAAGAGAGTAATTCAATTAAGTGTTAATAATATCCTTCCTCCACACTTTCCTCGCCTCGCAGTGACTACGTGGCGCCGAGAAATTCACTCTTGCATCACACTTTGTAATGACACACAAAATGATCTTGATGCTGCTATGCTATTGAAGATGTTCGAAGCAGACCTGACCCGTCCTTCCAGGGGTCACAGATCACGGTGAGAGTGTCATAGCAAGAAAGTATAGTCCTCCCTCGCCTTTTCCCTAACACTTTCACGCCTTCAACAATATGTAAGAAATGGATTTTTATTAATTGATGTTAAGGCGCCGTAATAGTTTGGTGATTTGGTGCCGGTCAATGAAATAATAAAAATGCTACATGTTGCTTGTTTTAAGCAGAAAAAATGTCGACGCGAGTATTAATACATGTTTAATAATATGTAAAGAAAAGTAATTTCCTCTCCGTACTTAAAGAATAAGTCAACTGCAATGATACTTAGTTAAAGTTCATAGCATGTCATCCCAACGGAGCATCGCAAAGCTCAATTTTGTAAATTATTTTTTAATCTCTCTTTGATATCCCATCTAGTTTACGCGGCTATCAAAGTATTCCTTCCACACCGATGCTCTCCCAGCTAACCACTATCTACCGAACAACAAACATGTAAGCTACAGACATGCTTTAACACTACTAAACGCTGGTTCTGGGGTTAAATGTCAGCATCTTATCTTGAAATATTGATTACTCTATTGACTCCTGACGTATAGCAATATTCAGCCCGCCACGCCCAGAGCTTCAACTCTTCGCTCGAGCTAGAGAAAGAAAAAATTACAGCGATGCTCGGCAACACTCAACACCCACACGTAACAATCATGAAACTGTTACACAATGTGAACACCGAAAACTCATGCAAAGTCAACAGAAGCACAACTCTCGCCGCCACGACATGTAAGAAACAGAAGAAAAATATCTATACATTGTACGTATACGAACATTTCATAGGCGGACCAGTGTGATATCAAAAACAAACTGAAATACCACACATAACAATAGAAAAAGAATAAACAATAATAATAATGAAAGTTTGTATATTATGAACTGACAATAGTGTACCAGAAAACACACATCATCGCTGAACTCTGGTCATTCTTAAATACACGTCAGCAACCTTATTTAGAGGATAGAAGGAACGTTGCCCATTACAATGTAGACTCCCATAGTAACATCACTTTCAGATACTATTACTCTTGGTTCACATCTCCGTCGTTAGGTGCGTCCACACAGTACAGCTTCATAACTGGTACTACACGGGATTCAGGTGGCAAGAAAGGCAGTTATGTTATAGAATGAGGGTCAGGCAGCGTCATAAAGTGTAGTCAATAATACTATGCTGTAAAGAATCCCTTGTAGGTAGTCATGACCTCTTAAGTCTTAGTCTTTGGCCGGATCGACTAATTCTAACGTCAATACCATCACTGATTTGGACTTGTGATGGGGATGACCTTTAAAATACTTTGCGTGAATGTAAAATTAAAGCACCCGATAAGAAAACTCAAAACTTTACCACATTTACAACAAGGTGAGTCGGCGGGTTGGCCACCACTAATGTCACTACTACACCTGATCCGAGTGAACGAGTAACCTTTAACCACGCTGGGAGGGAATGTAAAATTGACACACCCTTTAAGAATACTCAAAACTTGACCACATTTACAATCAGACTCATTATCGTGTAAGGTCTGATTCCTACACCTTTTTTTTTTCCTTCTAATTTTCTGCCACTATTCTTTACTGACCTTACCGGGTGAATGACTTGACTTTTATGATTTATTGCACATTCTCACGCTATTCTGTGTGATTCTAATGCAACAGTTAACATTTGTGACTCCACGTTGTCATCCATCATACGAGGAACCTCTGGAATGTAGTGTTATTTTGCTGCCTGTCATTGTGGTTAAGTGGATTGTTAATCAAAAATGTTACTGGTCTCTATTCTTTCTATGCAAAGGTTCGAGCCCACGCAGAGGCTGTCAGTTATCACGTACACATCCTGTTCCCTTCTACACGATAGCTATGTCCTTGTGTGCACGTATGAGTGTAATGATCTAGAATGAAATTATTTATATTTCTGAATAATAACAGTAATAATAATAATGATAATAATAATTTTGTTTCACCCGAAAGCAGAGGTAAGATGAACCTTCAAAGTGAGTACAGGGAGCATATACAATAAAATATAATGATACGTTAAAAACACTAATGACAAATGAATAATACTGATATTAATTATAACCATAATAGCAATAACACAATAATAATAATAATAAAAATAATAATATAAATAGTAATTGATATTTATTACAGACGTAATAAATAAACACAGTAACGACAATGTAAACAAGATAAATAGTATAGATAGTAACGATTGGAAAGTTAACAATACTACTACTACTAATAATAATGATAATAATAATAATAATAATAATAATGATAATGATAATAACAATGATATTAATAATGAAGAAAACAAACAAACAATAGTCATGATGATAATGATAACGTACACCTTAATACCAACACGATCTTCCTTCCCTTCCCGATTTCATGACTGTTTTATCCTCCTCCCCCCTCCTACCCCGTCTTCCCCCTCTTTCCCCTACTCCCTTGCCTCCCCCGCCTTTCCCGCCACCCCCGCCACCCTCACCTCCTAGACTTGGCTCAACACCACTACTATACCAAGTGCTTCCTGTGGTAAAAAAAATTGAATTAGGAACTTAATTAACCTGACCAATTTTTTAGTACTTTTCTCCTGTTTAGAATCGTTATAATTTTACCTACATGTGTTGTGCGTTTCCAGACGGTGATTTTATTTAAACAATGTAATATTAATCAGTTCATTCATTTAAGAAAAGTTAACTTATGTGAGAAGAAGATATGATGTGTTGACAGTCATATGAACAATGCAAGAACAGGGATGATAGTGTGGCCTTCTGTGTGTGTGTGTGTGTGTGTGTGTGTGTGTGTGTGTGTGTGTGTGTATTCACTATACAGTCTGCTGCTGGTCTCTCTCGAGACAGCCGGCCGTCCCCTTATGGAAAGAGCTCAGAGCTCATAGTGACCAATTTTTGGGTTGGACCGAAACCACTCATACACAACACACCGGGACAACGAGGTCACAACCCCTCGACTTACATCCCGTACCTACTCACTGCTAGGTGAACAGAGGCTACACGTGAAAGGAGACTCGCCCAAATAATCTCCGTCCGCCCAGGGGATCGAACCCTGGTTGTGAGCCGAGTGCGCTAACCACTACGCTAGTGGACCGTGTGTGTGTGTGTGTGTGTGTGTGTGTGTGTGTGTGTGTGTGTGTGTGTGTGTGTGTGTGTGTGTGTGTGTTAAGTTTGCGTTGTTTGTTGTTTAAACATTGCCATGAAGAGTGAGAGAAAAAACCGATGGGACGCGAAGCAAAATTATATAAAAAACACTGAATGTTAATCCTATTATGTGTTTGGCTCACACACGCACACGCGCGCACACACACACACACACACACACACACACACACACACACACACACACACACACACACACACACACACACACACACACACGCTTGGCTTCAACACGAAGGGAAAAAACCCAGCACATCATAAAACAGGTTCCACTCAACACTTATTGTTGCCTCATTCTCTCTGTTGAACTTTTGAACTTATATTTTTAAGCCCTTACGTTAAAACACACACACACACACACACACACACACACACACACACACACACACACACACACACACACACACACACACACACACACACACACACACACACACACACACACACACACACACACACACACACACACACACACACACACACACACACACACGGTGGTCTAGTGGTTAGGACGCTCGCCTCACAAGCGAGAGGTCGAAGGCTCGATCCCCGCGCCGGGTAGGAGACATATGGACCAAGTCTCTTATAAGTGTGTGGTCTCTGTTCACCAAACAGTAATGAGGTACCTGATCTCAGACGGGGTTTGTGACCCGCTTTCAGGGGGGAGAAAACAAATCTCCCATAAATAAAAATATACGGCAGTGACCCTTATCACTGTTCGGGTCGTTGTTAAACAGCGGTTGCCGGCGCCTTACGGCAGCCAAAAATGGGTGGCCTGTCACCCCGAGTATCATAGAAAAGGGGGGGGAAAATTCATGGGATACTTGTGTAAAAAATTGTCTGTGTAAATTTGTCTGTAGATTTTCAGCCTAACCGGCTGCAACTATAAAGTAAAATAAAAATAAACCGTTTATTATTATTATTATTATTATTATTACACACACACACACACACACACACACACACACACACACACACACACACACACACACACACACACACACACACACACACAGAGCTTGGTGACATCCACGTATACTCTCTCTCTCTCTCTCTCTCTCTCTCTCTCTCTCTCTCTCTCTCTCTCTCTCTCTCTCTCTCTCTCTCTCTCTCTCTCTCTCTCTCTCCCTCTCTCTTTCTCTCCCTCTCTCTCTCTCTCTCTCTCTCTCTCTCTCTCTCTCTCTCTCTCTCTCTCTCTCTCTCTCTCTCTCTCTCTCTCTCTCTCTCTCTCTCTCTCTCTCTCTCTCTCTCTCTCTCCTGTTTCATACACAATCCAGGATCTCTCCCTCCCTCCCTCCTTCCCTCCCTCACCAGTTCCCTAATCCACCACCTTCACCCACCATCTGTCTCTGTACCCCAGCTCGCTCCCCACCTTCCTCTACCTCCACCCGCCACACACTTCCTCCTCCGGTGTCCCATCCCCACCCTTCCCCAAGCACTGCCTTCCTCTCCCGTCCCCCAATTTTCTACCCCTGTCCCTTCACGCCCGTTTCAGAACACGCTTGTGAAAAACTGCCGACAAAATGTAATATTGTGGCGTAGGAATATTTGTGTGGGAAGGCGAGAGTGGTGTTCAACTTTAGACATGTCCCTCGGGTGTGCCGGCTCCCCGTAAGCTTGGGGCTGCAGGGCCTGGCGCAGCGTCCCGTAATTGTGGCAGGCTCCACTATCTGTCCACCCGTACACACACCACACTGAGGACAGGGCCTTCCGTACACACACACACACACACACACACACACACACACACACACACACACACACACACACACACACACACACCTGCACCTTGTGGGTTGGAGTTTTGGTCAAATCTGCGTCGCCATCTGTGCCTTGACGTCTTTGCATCACATCCACAATAAGAGAGGGACGGTGTTACACTGTGCCGGGTGGGCTGGGGCTGGGCGTGACTCAGGGCCTGGCAGTGCTTGTAGGATAGTTATAGCCAATTACTCTTGACTGGAAGAAAGAAGCGGTAAAATAATGCTGCATAAACATGGAGTGTAGGTAACCTGAAAATGTGGATCGATTTCAAGTGTGGAAGAAAAGTATTGTACACTTCACTTTTAATATAGTCAGGATTTTTGTATCTATATTACACTTTAAAAATTCCCTCTCAATCTTGTATCAGGAACAGTGTTTGGCGTGTTTACGGTCTACTGTGTTGTATGCTTTGATGGGATTCTAGGGAAAGGGGAAAAAAATTAAAGCCGGAAAACAAAAATCCTAAATGTCGGGTTCGGCTTTGGCTCTTCCCTTCACACTTGTATTGAAAAGGTTTTGTGATATTTTTTATTGGGCCGAAACTATTTTGCAATTTATCATTCATTTATAGACTATATTATTATCTTGATGAAAAGGAGTGTGTGTGGCGGTGTGCAGGTGAGCCGAGACGAGGCGAGGCATGTTATTCATTGCAATGTTTAATTCAGGGGTAGGTCATTTGATACTCAGGCGATAGGTACTGAAGATATTTCATACTCAAGATATTATTCAAGAAAATAAACTAAACTAAAAATGAACAATTATTTTGGCGGAAAAAAAAAAAATAAAATAAAAAATAAAAAATAAATAAATAAATAAATATATTTATATATATATATATATATATATATATATATATATATATATATATATATATATATATATATATATATATATATATATATATATATATATATACACATATATATGCACACAGACACGCATACACACACACACACACACACACACACACACACACACACACACACACACACACAC
>JAXIVD010000900.1:57500-62500 GCA_036785275.1 Cancer borealis | reverse complement strand
TTGCTCCGAAGGAAATATGGAGATCATCAGAATTTTCACCAAAAGTTTTGCCGTCACCCCGGGTCTAGGGGCCCAGACACCCTGGGGGCCGCGCCGCCGCTGCAGGCGCCAGGCGTCCTCAGCTGCGTCTGGAGTGATCGCCGCTTTAAAGAAAGTATTTGTAACGGTGACACCAGGCTAACAGTGGCAACACGCTATAATGAGGAGTGAAATTATACACAAAATAAATCTTTTTGAGCACTAACTTGCGGCGGCAGCAGACAGAATGATTGATTGGTGAACACGGTAGCCTTTGTCCTCACTGCTGACACTCACAGGTGTGGGAGTGGCCGCGGCTGTGGCCGAGGCACAAACATTTCCCTTTTTGATAGTGAAATAAGAGAATGAGTGGCTGTTGTGAGGCAGCACGAGGTGACTCACTTTGTTGCTATTGAATCTGGGTTTATAGAGGTGCGAGTCTAATTCTGGTTTAATTGTAAAACCTATTGTTGTGTTGCGTGTGCTGCCAGGACCACCTGTCACTGGCGGCCGAGCTTAACAACTTCCTAATGTTGGAAGGGAATTCTCAGCGGTCATAAAACAGCAATTTAGGATTAAATGGCTGTCTGTCATTAATGCCATGTTATTTCCGGGTTTGTTGTGAGTGGGTGGGTGGTGTTAATAAACTTTGTGGTGTCGAGCGTAGTGTAGGGGAACAAGGTGCTGGGAAGGGGTAGAGGCATGTCCCCTTTCCTTCCTTCCTTCCTTCCTTCCTTCCTTCCTTCCTTCCTTTCTTCCTTCCTCTTCTCAGCTGGGTGAGAGAAATCATAGAGGAAATTATTTGTATTGACTTTACGCTGACGGAGTGGTAAGTGTTGGGTCCTCGAGGCTACCACACGCAACACTTAACATGTTTCACGGTCACGCTTTCATGCTCCTTCTACTCAGCGTGACCTCTCCCACGCACGCACTCTCAAGCCTCACGCAGCACCACATGGCTGGCTTGTCTTCCCTGAGGTCCCTCGTCCGCACGTCCTGGGCCTCTGCCTCATCAGAAGTGTTATAACGCCAACACCCTCAACCTTTCTTACCTGTTGTTGCCGCGCGAGCGCGCGCACACGTGTGTGTGTGTGTGTGTGTGTGTGTGTGTGTGTGTGTGTGTGTGTGTGTGTGCGTGTGCGTGTGCGTGTGCGTGTGTGTGAGTGCTTGCGTGCGTGCGTGCGTGCGTGTGTGTGTGTGTGTGTGTGTGTGTGTGTGTGTGTATGTGCGTGTGCGTGTGCGTGTGTGTGTGTGTGTGTTCACTCTAGTTCAGCGACAATGTCTTACTTGCTCCACGCAGGCTTGCCTTCCTTACTGAGAACTACATACGTACATACATACCACCATTGTCTATTTTATTTCATGTGTGACCCTTCCCCTCCCCCCTCCCACCCTCGCAGCATCTACAAAGTCAAGGTTGAATATCTGCACAAAACCAATTGAAATAGTCGTTTGTGTCCACCTCTCTGTTTTTTGTTGAACGATGTTTTGATTAGTTCAATAAATTTTTTAAAAGTTCATCCATCCAATGGCCGATCACTTCTGCCATGTCATGACAAAATGTGTGTGTGTGTGTGTGTGTGTGTGTGTGTGTGTGTGTGTGTGTGTGTGTGTGTGTGTGTGTGTGCGCGTGTGCGTGTGTGTGCGCGTGTGCGTGTGCGTGTGCGTGTGTGTGTGTGTGTGTGTGTGTGTGTGTGTGTGTGTGTGTGTGTGTGTGTGTGTACAGTGACTACAGTCTCAAGATCAGGTGCTGGACGTGAGACAACACAGTGTTTTGGCCAGAATACCTCTTTATTTCCTTACAGAGAACATTCGGCATCGAATTTAACATTTCTTGATTAATATACATAGTCTCTCTCTCTCTCTCTCTCTCTCTCTCTCTCTCTCTCTCTCTCTCTCTCTCTCTCTCTCTCTCTCTCTCTCTCTCTCTCTCTCTCTCTCTGTCTCTTTCTCTTTCTCTCATTCTCTTTCTCTCGTAGGTGTGCAAGCCATATATATGAGTGAGCTCTTTCTTGCTCCCAGTGGTATTCATATATTCAGCCACTCTCACTCTTCCTCTGCTGCCCTTTCAGCCCCTCGCTCACCCATGCCTGCAGCTTTATGGAAACATGAGCCAATCTGTAATAGTTCCTCTTCACTTCTCCCTCGTCACACCTTTTCGCTCGTGAGGCAGAAATACAATATGTCTGCAAGTGATATCGTCAGAGGGAACAGTGTGCGCTGCGGGGATCGCGTAAACCAAGTGTCAAGTTGGTTGTCAAAAAGAGATGATCTAGTTTAAAAGTGACGGTCTAATTGGCACACAGGTATATGTCCCCTTTGTCAAAGTGTGTGTGTGTGTGTGTGTGTGTGTGGGTGTGTGTGTGTGTGTGTGTGTGTGTGTGTGTGTGTGTGTGTGTGTGTGTGTGTGTGTGTGTGTCTGTGTCTGTGTCTGTGTGTGTGTGTGTGTGTGTGTGTGTGTGTGTGTGTGTGTGTGTCTGTGTGTGTGTGTGTGTGTGTGTGTGTGTGTGTGTGTGTTGTGTATGTGTAGTGCATGTGTATTTGCTTATTTACTCAGTCTCTACACATAAACACGAATAATTATTTCACTCACTTAAACTTAAATTTCTTCACTGCAACGTCAGCAAAATGGGACATAATCATGTGTTATTAATGTGTTTGTTGTCCGGAAGGCGAGGTGGAGGGGACGAGCGTGCGTGCGTGCGTGCGTGCGTGCGTGCGTGCTTGCTTGTAGGAGAGGAAAGACACAAAGATAAATGACAGTCGGTGTTGAAAGGTGTGTGTTTAACTGAGGTGGAGAGTGGTGTGTCAAGGCGGGTGTTGGTTGGCCTCTTATTCTTTATTTAATTCATAATGTTGTGTTAAAAATATATAAATACACATATAATAGAAATGATGTTTGACGGGAGGTGTATAGTGTATGGGAAGGGTGTTGTAGTGAGGAAGTGTAGCGACTGTAGATGTAGATATGTCAAAGGAGATGTGATATTATTATTATCTTTATCATTATTTCTTGTTTTATTTTAACATTGAAACGGTACTGGCTAAGGGACAAAATTATTATTATTTTTTTAAATCCCGCTTGTCGCCAAATTCATACATGCAGTCTTAACATATGTCTCAATAACTTAAGGCCTTGATGTCTCGAAGCTCCGGTCATACATTCTTTAAAACTAAATGGTAGCAGCATACACTTGTTCAATTTAATAACAATGACATCAATCACACTTACATGAATCACATTTAACAGTAACACAAGAAACTTGCTGCGCCAAAAAATCAATCCATCAATCATTCAGTCAAGAACACAAAAATTTACATCTTCCACTGGTTATTATACTACAAAACGTTGAGAGAGAGAGAGAGAGAGAGAGAGAGAGAGAGAGAGAGAGAGAGAGAGAGAGAGAGAGAGAGAGAGAGAGAGAGAGAGAGAGAGAGAGATGAAAGGTGTACATGTGATAACAGGTGGAAAGGTGTACATGTGATAACAGGTGGAAAGGTGTACATGTGATAACAGATGGAAAGGTGTACATGTGATAACAGGTGGAATAGTATGAGTGACGCAGGGACGAGACGCAGTTTTGTTCCTGGTGACGAATGACAGACGCACCAATTCCCTGCCGGCCTTGGAGTGTGTGAACGGAGAGTCGTGGGGCAGCGAGGCCAGGTGTGCGGCAATTACCGGGGAAACGAAAGGAAAAAGTAGGAATGACATTCACGTAAACGAAGGAATCTGGGTTTTGGTGAGTGGACGAACCTAAGTGCCTTGAATTTATTGGTACAGAGGGAGGCTCGTGCATGAAAGGCAGTGGAAGAGGTAGCACGGCTGCAGGATGGGTAGGAAGGTACACACTTCAACCAAGGAAAGAGTGGAAAGCACGGAAACAAATTATGGAGATGATACACGGCTGAACATGCTGTAACGATCTTTTCAATCTATTCGTTGCAATTATTCTCCCACAAGCATGTACTGCAACGTGTGTATTGCCTTCACTTTCAACTTTACCTCCAGCTGTGTGCCGCCAGCAAGCACCGATACGGTACACGTTCACGTGTGTACTACAATAACCACGTTCAGCCATTCTTGCTTTCTCTAACATCGCTCTGTGTTAAGCTTGAGCCTTTTTGCATAATTTTCTTGCAAACTAATTGAGTGCCGCGGCCGGACGACAGCGACACATTAGTGGATGAACGACAATCTCCCAGCCTGAGCCTGGCAGCGACATCCGCCTCGTGGCACACTTAGCGGCGAGACCCGTTGGGCGGCACGACAAATAGTTGTCATTAAAAGCCGAGAACTTGGCGGGAGGGTGGGGAGGCGGCGGCCAACTGTGACTCAACTTGCAGTAACTTGGCCAAACTTGCAACAAAGTGGCAACTGTTTGGGGGTGTCTGCTTAACAACTTAATTGTTTGAATCCATTAACATAATGTGTTAATTGAGTGATGTTTATCTGTTTATCTTTGAGGCTGCAACAAGAAGCCACTTCCGGTCTCCTTTCAGCTAGGAAGGGTAAGAGTGTACAGACACACACGTCGGAACGCTACTTGTAGACGTCGAATATCAGGCCACAAGCTGCCACCAACCCTTCCTTCTACTGTGAGGGGATAAGGGAGCACCTGGGGCGGCAAAGCCTTCTGCGTATAGGCATCACTTAAAACGCCCTTCCTGCCTGTATGTGTCCCGTCAATGGGAGTCACGCAAGACTCTTGCCTAAGAAGCTTAAATAATGTTACAAAGTGAATGCTCATTACTGTATTCTGAAGGCAAACCTTCTTTACAACGACCTAAGGTTAAAGCCTGAAAACTGCCAAGCGTCACGTGAGCTACACTGAGCTACACGTGTTTTGTAGTGTGCGTCACCTCTTGACTCGTGTAACACGCTTCTCCTACTCTTCACTGACCACCAATAAACGCTTCACTAATTGCCTCTTGGACACGCTTGGCCTCGAGTAGTTTTGAGCGTCCAGGCCCTTGCGTCT